>CAIGQQ010030863.1:3165343-3196534 GCA_903798035.1 Danio albolineatus | reverse complement strand
ATATATATGCACACACACACACACACAGACAGACACACACACATACATGTATATATATATATATATATATATATGAACTGCCGCTCACTGGATATTTTCTCTTTTACAGACCATTCTCTGTAAACCCTAGAGATGGTTGTGCGTGAAAATCCCAGTAGATCAGCAGTTTCTGAAATACTCAGACTAGCCCGTCTGGCACCAACAACCATGC
This sequence comes from Danio albolineatus, assembly GCA_903798035.1. Classification (NCBI taxonomy): domain Eukaryota; kingdom Metazoa; phylum Chordata; class Actinopteri; order Cypriniformes; family Danionidae; genus Danio; species Danio albolineatus. Next base: position 3,196,323 of record CAIGQQ010030863.1, on the reverse strand, counting down.
TACGTTCAGTCACTTAAACTCCCTTTCTTTCCCATTCTGATGCTCAGTTTGAACAGCAGAAGATCGTCTTCACCATGTCTAAAGCCTAAATGCATTGAGTTGCAGCCATGTGATTGGCTGATTAGAAATTTGTGTTAACGAGCATTTGAACAGGTGTACCTAATAAAGTGGCCGGTGAGTGTACACTGGATAGCGCTGTGAAAGTAAATGGCTTGACCTTAATAGTTTGTTTAACGAGTGTTTGCATGTGTGAGAGTGTTTGCTCAGACTGATAGCAGACGCTGAATATGTCTTTATATTACACCAGAACAAAGTACACCGAAGACTTTGAACATCCCCAGTGTGTGTGTGTTTGTGTGTGTGTGTGTACAGACACGTTTGCACATGTGAAAGAGCATTCACTGCTGTAACTAAAGATCCACTACACAAGATCCACTAATGCTGCATATTTAAAGGGCCACGAAACACCAAAACACATGTCTTGAGCTGTTGACAGTCATATCTGTGTCCCACGCTGCTATAAACACTATTAGGACACATATAATTGACTAAAAAGTGAAAATTGGTTGTTTTTGCGTTATTTCCAGCAAATTCGTTCTTCCGGTTTGAAACGTATTTTTTAAAGCTACGTCACGCCTATGAGATCTATGCATGTACTCCAGCGAGCACAGTGGACGCCTGTCCCGGCCAGAACATTCTGACGTCTCTGAGCGTGCAGCATTAATTCATGAGATAGCCTTTGTTCAAGCCAATCAGCGCGCTCTATTGTGTATGCGGTGCAACTCATTAATATGCACGAGAGCTTCGCAGACTGTGTGTACGTGTTGCAGTGTTCAGACGGCAGGGACGGCACGTTGTGCTTCCAAAACAAGTGGAAGGAGACACAGGTTGCCAGTGTTGTGTTTATGTGCTGCAGTGAAGGTTTAGTCTTCATTTCCGCTATGAGAGCGCAGCTGGACTCCACGTGCACAGCAGAAATGCGTCTGTAAGAAACTTTATTTTTTCACCCGAAGGCTTTCCGCATCTGGAAATGGTTAATCGGGTTTTGCCGCTCGTCTACTTTTAAAATAGACACCGCTCCAGTTTATGTGGATTGTTCTAGTGTACAGATTCAATAAGCCATCAGTGCTCTTTGTTTGTTTATTCAGATGGCAAAGTTAGTTCGTAGTTAGTTAGTAGCTCGTAGAGTTCGTAACTCTTTTAGTGTTTAAAGACAGACCTTTGTCAAAATGATTAACTGTTACTGAGTTTACAGCACGTTAATATCCGTACAATATTAAAGACTGAAAGATCCGCTGTACATTCTGCTCTCCGAGTGTAAACATCTAAACATTGCAGTCAAACAATTACTTTTGTGTATAATTTTCGCCGCATTTTGTGACCGGATAGTCTGCAGAGGGTTTTTATTTCTCCCTTACGCCGCGCGGTATCAAACACTCCATTAAAACAACACTCTTAATTGTTTCTCACACCTTGTTTGTCACGGGGGACATGCAGGAAATGTTCCTGGATTAAAGTATAAGCGCCAAACTGCCGTTAAAGTCGACAAATAATAATTTGGCTAATAATTAGGTGACTGATGTCCATGTAAACCACGGGTGTCCACACTCGGTCCTGGAGGGCCAGTGTCCTGGAGAGTTTAGTTCCAACCCCAATCAAACACACCTGAACCAGCTAATCAAGCTCTTACTAAATATACTAGAAACTTCCTGGCAGGTGTGTTGAAGCAGGTTGGAGCTAAACTCAGCAGGACACCGGCCCTCCAGGACCGAGTTTGGACACCCCTGACGTAAACAGTCACTTCTTTCTCCCTATGCGTCTGTGTGTGTGCGTTGCTTGTTTGAAAATGAGCGCGTGCACAAATGGAAACTCCCATCTTTATGCAAAACCTTCCCTCATTCCCTCCCCTGACACTCCCACCTAAACAGAGCTGGACACACCCACTTTTCTGAGCTTTTCCAGACTGTAGGTGTGAAAACACCCAGCGGAGCCAGGGGGTTTCGTGGCCCTTTAACGGTGCTGTGAAATCAAAGTAAGCTTGTTCAGATGTTAGCATGAGTACATTAGTCTTCCAGGACATCTATAATCCAGTGTGCTCCAGAACAGCAACTAAATTCACATTTAGAAGATACATAAATATAAACATCCAAAGCTTGCAGTTTGTCACTTCCCTTACCTCATACTTCAGTTTGAAGTCTCTGACCAATCAAATGCTCTCTAGTGTCTGACATGCCCCGCCCCCTTCTCATTTGCTGCTCATTTGATGCGCTTCAGCTCAACCACTCACTGGCAGAGCTGTGAGAAAACTAAATGCTATTGGCTGCTTTTAAGGGGGAGGAGCGGTTATATGCCCCACCCTCTCTTCATGTTTCAATTGAGATTGTCAAATTATATATATGTTTGTAGCTCCGCCCTCTTTTGAAAAGAGCACAATCTCATTTGAATTTAAAGCGACAGTCAACAAAACGCCACAATAAGGACCAAAGCCTAAAAGAGTCAGCTTCAGAGAGTAATAAAACATTATTTGTGTGGTATTTTGAGCTGAAACACACACACACAGAGACTTATTTTACATCTTGTAAAAAGGGGCATAATAGGTCTCCTTTAAGTGGACTTTGTTTAAATATTCTGTCGATACATCATGCTGATGTGATGATGCCAGTGTGTGCACGTGTGTGTGTGTGTGTGTGTGTGGGCGTGTCTGTGAGTCTTTGTTCAAACAGCTGTTGTCCATGGGTGTCACACACACACACGTGGAGTATTTTACAGTCTACTGCTCCAGACACAAAGAGCAGACAGCCTCAGCCTCGCTCTGCTGTTCTGTCAGCCCGATCCCGTTTTGTTTCCACATTCACACACACACACACACACACACACACACACACACACACACACACACACAAACACACACACACACACACGCACACACACGCACACACACACACACACACACACACACACACACACACACACAGTCTTTCCAGACTCAACATATGCTTGTATTTATCTCACTCCTCCTCACTCCTTCAGCTTCAGGGTTTTGGTCAATCTGATGCACTTTACTGGCAGAAACAGAGGTGAATGCAGAAGCAGAGGGGTAAACACATGGCAGCAGCTGCACTGGTGATATCAGGACAGAGCAATTTAATCTAATATTACTTAAGCATTATAAGATCCTAAACAAGATTTTCCAAGAGATTTCTTTCCTACTTTTGTAATAATTCATGTGTGTCTGTTTGGACAAAAAACAGTTAAATGCTGCTTAGAAAAGAAATCCTGTAAAAAATTGCATTTTAAAATATTTTATTGTATTTTGCAACTTTTATTTTATATTAAAAAAAAAGTATTTAAATAATTTTTTGCTTAATTTTTTAGAGTGGCTATTCATTCATTCATTTTCTTTTCGGCTTAGTCCCTTTATTAATCCGGGGTCGCCACAGCGGAATGAACCGCCAACTTATCCAGCATTTTGTTTTACGCAGCGGATGCCCTTCCAGCCACAACCCATCTCTGGGAAACATCCATACATTCTCATTCACACACATACACTATGGACAATTTAGCTTACCCAATTCACCTGTACCGCATGTCTTTGGACTGTGGGGGAAACCGGAGCACCCGGAGGAAACCCACGCAACCACGGGGAGAACATGCAAACTCCACACAGAAATGCCAACTGACCCAGCCGGGGATCGAACCAGCGACCTTCTTGCTGTGAGGCGAACGTGCTACTCACTACGCCACCGTGGCGCCCTTTTAGAGTGGCTAAATATAGTTTTTATCTTTTATTTTAATTTTTATTTTCCTTATTTTAAAATTAACAAAAAATATATTTTAATTTGAAAAAAGATTTTAAATGTAATTTTCTTTATTTTCAATAGAAAAATACTCCGATTTTTTTTAGATCAATAGTTTGCTTAATTATTTAAAAAGGTGACTAAATATAGATTTTTATCTTTTATTTTAATTATTTTCTTCTTTTTTTAATTAATTTTTTTTTTTTGAAAAAAATTTGAAAACCTATTTTAATTAAATTCTTTATTTTCCAATAGAAAATACATAAAAAAAAATAAATCAACAGTTTGGTTAATTGTTTTAAAGCAGGCTTAATATCAATATTTTATTTTTCAACTTTAAATTTTATTTTCTTTATTTAATTTTTTATATATTTTTTTTATTAATAATTTGCTGAATTATTTTAAAGGTGGCTAAATATTGATTTTTATCTTTTATTTTTAATTGACCAAAAAAAATATTTTAATTTGAAAAAAACTTAATTTAAATTTAATTAATAGAAAATATACATTTTCTTAATTAATGGTTTGCTTAATTCTTTTAAAGGTGGCTAAATATAGATTTTTTGGATCTTTCTTTCATTTTCTTTTCTAAAAATAAAAAAAATTTAGAGGTCAATTTGATATTGATTCTTAATAAACTGTGAATCACTTTAACATATTCTACATTGTGTTACCTAATGAGTTTACATAAGAGTTTAATATACAAATGTCTGAATATTTACTGTAAATAAATTAAGCAGTAATTCATTAACAGTTCACAAATTTAATAAAAGTTGACAAATTTAAAAATGTAATAATTTTAAGATGTTTACAGCTCATTTATCGAAATATTAAAAGCTGTATCAAATCTACACTGAAAAATGGCGAATTATGAATGAAATCAAACTACATTGAAAGCTTGAGAATCGAGTTATTATATATTACATTAACATCTTAAGATGCACACAATTCATCAGAACTGTTTTTAAATTACAAAATATATAATCATTCATTCATTTTCTTTTCAGCTTAGTCCCTTTATTAATCAGGGGTCGCCACAGCGGAATGAACCGCCAACTTATCCAGCATATGTTTTACTCAGCGAATGCCCTTCCAGCTGCAACCCATCCATACACACTCATACACTACATGACAATTTAGCCTGCCCAATTCACCTCTACTCCACACAGAAATGCCAATAAACCCTGCAGAGGCTCGAACCAGCGACCTTCTTGCTGTGAGGCGATCGTGCTACCCACTGCGCCACCATGACACCCACAAAATATATAATATTAAAGAAAAAATGTCTCTTTTGAACTTTCTTTTGCTCAATCTTGAACAAAAAGTATCAAAAATAAATCATAAATGTTTCTTAATCATCAAAACAATCATATGAACAGAAGGACTTCAGAATGATCACGTGACACTGAGTGAAGACTGGAGTAATGACGCTGAAAAATCAGCTTTAAGTCACAGGAATAAGTCAAAATGTCAAACGCATCCACAAAGAAACCTGTCAATCATATTTCAGTCTCTTTGATCAAATAAAAGCTGTAGTTCTGCTGTATCTGGCGTGTCTGATGTGAAAGGCTGACATTCTGACACTGAGGTGAAGCTGCTTGTTAAATATCAGCACATATTTCCTTCCCTGATGGATTTCAGGATTTGCTGCAGAAATGATGAAATCTGGAGTGTTAAACTGAAACAACAATCAATCCCATCAGCAGAGTCCAGTCTGTACTGTCTGTTCTGTTTGTAGAGCCTTTTAACGGTCATTAACACCCGCACTCGAGGAGGGAGTTTCACCACAATTAAACACACATTGGCCAGAATTATTCTCAAGTGACGCCTTATTTTATTTTCATTTTATTTTCATTTTTATTTTATGTACTTTTTTTATTCTATTTAAAATATTTATTTTATTTAATTAAAAACGTATTGTATTTTAAAAATAAAAATATTGTAGAATTTAAATGTATTTCATTGAGTTTTTTAAATTTAATTTAATATTTTAAAATTGAATTTTTACTTTTTTAATGTTTATTTTATTTCATTTAAATTGTATTTAATTAAATATTTATTTTACTTAATTTTTCTGAATTTATATTCATTTTATTTAAATGTATATTTTATTTTAATAGCATTTTTATTTTATTATTTTAATTGAATTTAGTATTTCCTTTTAATTTAACTACTAGCATTCAATTTTATTAACAATTTATCTTATTTTAATTTATTTTATTTTATTTTATTAATTTACATTTTTACTTGATTTACATTTATTTTATTTTAATGTACATTTTATATTATTAACATTTTATCTTATTTTAATTTATTTTGTTTCATTTTACTAAATAAAAATATTTTATTTTATTTTACTTTTATTTTATTTTAATGTACATTTTATTTTTTTACATTTAATTTTTTTATTTCATTTTAATTTGACTCAAATTTATTTTATTAACATTTTTATTTAATTGTATTGAATTAAATTATCTTATTTACATTTAATTTTATTTAAATTGATATTTTATTTCATTCACATTATTTTATTCTAGTGAAGGTGAAACTACCACTTAAAAACATTCTCTTTTAATGCAATCCATTCATAATTTAGGTAAATAAAAGGGTTTGTCAAGTTACCAAAGATTCAATTTCCTTTAAATGCTGCTTTATTGAACTTTCTATTCACTTTACTACTCATATTGTTCTGGCTTTTTAATTCTTTTTTCTTCATCTGCACTTCAACATTGTAAAAAGCGATATAGAAATAAAGATGAATTCAAGAATCCTAAAAATAAATGCATGACAGGAAATAAAATATTTAATATCAGAACAACAGTCTTCACAGTTGATGATAGTGACGATGATGATGATAATAATAATAATAATAATAACAACAATAATAATAATACATTTTTTATAGGTAATAAACTTTAAACCGGTATATTAAATTGACATCTGAAGGATCACGTGACACTGTAAACTAAAGTAATATTATAGTGTATAAAAATAAGTATACATTCAAATGTATTCAAACAGAAAGCCATTGTTTATAAGTATAAAACTATTGTACAATTTTCCAGATCTAATAAATGATCAAAAGCGACTCGATCTAAATCAAGAATTGAGTGCTAAACTCCTCCGGCTAGCGAATGGTCAGCATCTCCCCGTCAGATAGTGTGAAATAATGCTGCTCTGGTGGGTTTGTGCGGCAGACCTCCTGACATCACAGACCCTGAGGAGTGATTGACAGCTGTGATGATGTCAGCTGGCTGGTCAAGACGACATCTAACAGTCCTATCAGCAGCAGCGCATCACTGAGATCAGGAGTCAGTGTGTGTGTGTGTGTGTGTGTGTGTGTGTGTGTGTGTGTGTGTGTGTTCGTTCATATCCAACAACATCATCACAAAACTGATCTGTCCGACCAATGGGCAGACTTCCTAAATGTACCATTTTGGTGACTGTCGCTTTAAATTCATATGAGATTGTGCTCTTTTCAAAAGAGGGCGGAGCTACAAATGCCTGTGTATCAGCATAGTGGCAGATTCAATAACAAGACTAACGTCCTCTGCTAATATGGGAGAGATGGTCACTAACGGCCCGTTTCCACTGAGGGGTACGGTACGGTTCGGTACGCTTTTAAGGCCGTTTCCACTGTCTAAAAGCCAAGCGGCAACCTCCCGCTCTCCCTCGGGAAGCCAATACGGAAGTAACTATTACTGCAATTCATCGAAAATTCCGCTAGTCCTGGCTGTCCTGGCTCCATAATAGAGCAAATCTCTAATGAGCCCACTGGTGAAATGGCCAACTTTACAGCAGAAAAAAGGTGCTTACAGCCTGGTACAAAGAACGATTTTGGTTCATACAGCTTATATTACCCTTCATGACAACTGTGAGGGGGGTGAATTTTTTTATAACTCATCCGTTTCCTTTATATTAAGCTAAATTAAGTTTGCATAATTAAGGGCGTGGCCACTTGAGTGACAGCTAGTCGCGCTGATCGCCGTCACGTCACCTCAGCTGATTCCGCATGATTCATCGTATTTTTGTGTTGTTTTATATGGCTTTACACAGTCAGTTGCCTTTTGGAATTATTTCCTGCAATTATCAGATAATATGGCATGCTGTGTGCGCTTAATCGTGCTCACAAACCATTCATGTGGCCTCCGTTTCCCAGGTGAGTGAAATTATATACTTATACCATCTCTATAAATGTAATTGCTTTATTTAGGATAATTTATGATTTATAATGTTCTTCAGAGCTCTAATGCACTCCAGAATCTGACAGATTGATCAGCTGTAGGCTATAAAATCACCATCTGAAGCGTTGTCATACAGTGTTCTGCCTGGATTTCCTAAATAGCCCTGCATTTACTAACACAGACTATATCTGAAGTATTTGGATGTAATCCGCACTTTCTTCCTGTTGAAAAACGTCTTAAGAACGATGTTAAGTGGCTTGATGTATTACAACAGTGTTTTCAACAGACTAAACACTTTATTGATATAGTGTACAACCAAGCACGTGTGGTCAGAACACAAACGAGTCGCAGGTAATGAAATATTATGTGTTTCTCCCTTAAGAAAGCTCTTAGCTAAATACCATCCAGCTCCGCTCACGCTCCGCCCATGCTCCGCCTCTTTGCCCTTGTTTGGTATGCCTCGGTTGGTGCGATGACGTGCGAACAAAATGGCGACGGTTGGCCACGCCTACTAGTAGCTTCTTTTGAGGTTCATCAGAAACCAATGGGTGACGTCACGGATACTACGTCCATATTCTTTACAGTCTATGCTAAAAGCGTACCGAACCGAACCGAACCGTACCGTACCACTTTTTAGTCACCCTTTGCAAAGGGTCCCAAGCGTACCAAAGCGAGCCGTAAGGCGGAGCTATACGCGCAGCTGAACGCCATTGAGAGATAGGACCTTACAGAGATAGGACATTTGCTCACGCAACAAGCAGAATGAAAACAAAGGACCCGCCATGTTTAATACACAGCCGAGAGACAATGCTCTGAAATAATATCAGCATATAATAACGAGCCATGGTCGACCCGAGCTTAAACAAACTGTCGTCGTCTTGGACAGCCACCATGCCGAGAGAAGAGCAGATTCTTATGGGTTACGAGCCCATAAGCGCGAGGGCGAGAGGTTTCGCTTGTCTCTTGTGCTCGCGTGCGCGTCAATGTTTGAAATAACAAAGTTCTTAACCTGGACTATTATAAGCTGGGAATGACGGAGTTACTCTCTAACGAGAGAATAATGACGGAGCTGCTACATGTGCTGGTGAAGATTAAAGATACAGATGAGAGGTTTGCACAGACGGGGCTCTATTTCGTATTGTTTTTTAACCTAAATGAGGCATAAATGTCTGCTGTGTGTAGTTTTTCTGTAATTTGGTAACATCGGAGACTGTGTGGGGCTGTATGTGTTCATATATGCTGCATTTATTTATTTATTTGATATAATCACGGACCGAAGGCTATTTCGCATCATTGATCTAGTGATAATCAGATCATGTTCAGTCAGTAGTGACATTTTTACACCAGTGTTTATGTGTATAATAAAGCATCTGTTTTGTGAGAAGTGTTTCCCGTATGATATGTGAACGACCCATAAAGCTTTACTGTAGACATTTCCTCGAGCGAAAATGACGTCGACAAACTTTCTGTCATACACCACGCCCACCAAAAGAGTACCCTTTAGCAGTGGAAATGCAAGCCTGATAAAGGTGACCCGTACCGACCCGTACCACTCAGTGGAAACAGGCCATAATAGATGGGGCTTTCTCCCTCTGATGAAGCGTACAAAGGGAGAATGTCAATCAGAGTGTTTCTGCAGACTGTTTATATCAAGTCTGATCATAAAAAAAACTAAATGAGCACATTTTCAGCATCAGAAGCTGCTTATATATATTTACAGAATAAAATGATCTGTTCTGCCCTCACTCCGGTGTCTCTCGTCTCAAAGTTAGACAGACAGATAAACTCTTTCCAACACGTGAGATTGTGGGAGAATGCTGCTTTATTCCACGCCACATTGAGTATGTTGAAACAGAGTGAAACTATGTAAAAAGATGTACATCCAATAATCTATAGTTATCCATGTACATTTCTGAGATAAAATATAAATACAAACAGATGATAAACTTACAGACAGTGCTTGATGATCACAGGATGAGTGGATGTGAGTCTCTTCTTGTAAGGTGCTCTTTTTAAATGAGGCGATTAACTGATTCAAACTGTCAGAATGTTTCTATGACAACAACTATTTTAAAAAAGCTAAAGGACTGGGCATTAACATATGGTTCCTAAATATTAATATTTACTGGATGATCCAGCACATTATCGTTATCACAATAATAGCAGATGCAATACAGCAGACATAATATAAATTACATCAAGGCCCAGTCCCAATTCTCTCCCTTAGCCCTTCCCCTTACCCCTACCCCTCGTTTTGCGCGTTCACGTCAAGGGGTGGTGGTGTTCCAATTCTCTTTAGCTTGAAGTCGTAGGGCTAAGGGCAAGGGCTATACACCCCTTCGAATGAAGATTTTTCAGGACCACACTTAAAACGGAGGGGTAAGAAAATGTCCCAGAATGCACCTGCCACAAGCTGAACCCAGAAGTAAGGAGATCCACAAATTTGTATTTTTTTGTCATTATTACGAATTTTTATGATAAACAATCATGTTTTAATATATTCATAATCGTTTGTGGTTTATATTTTAATATAATATAATATAATATAATATATTTTAATATAATATAATATAATATAATATATTTTAATATAATATATTTTAATATAATATAATATAATATAATATATTTTAATATAATATATTTTAATATAATATATTTTAATATAATATAATATAATATAATATATTTTAATATGATATATTTTAATATGATATATTTTAATGTAATGTAATGTAATGTAATGTAATGTAATGTAATGTAATATAATATAATATATTTTAATATAATATAAATATAATATAATATAATATATTTTAATATAATATAATATAATATTATATATTTTAATATTATATATTTTAATATGATATTTTAATATAATATAATATAATATAATATAATATAATAATATATTTTAATATAATATAATATAATAATATATTTTAATATAATATATTTTAATATGATATATTTTAATATGATATATTTTAATATAATATAATATAATATAATATAATAAAATAAAATAAAATAAAATAAAATAAAATAAAATAAAATAAAATAAAATAAAATAAAATAAAATAAAATAAAATAAAATAAAATATAACATGACATAATAAATATTATGTACTGCAGCATCAAACCTGAAAAAACACAACTTATATTAGTGTGAATATATTTATTAACCCATGCAAATCATAAGGACCTATGTATGGTTGGGTTTTCAAAATCAGATCTGCTGAGTTGCCAAATAGTTTGAAAACAAACAAACAAACAAAAAATAAATAAATCAAATAATCCACTATTTCAGAGCGCAACGATCTCTTCAAGTCTCACTGGGGACCAGAGGTCTTTGACCCCCAAAAAAGAGATTTACCACAGTAAACTGAAGGCCAACAAACACCAGAACAAAAGACACTGTAGATGTATTGTTCAGTTGTAGAGCAGCGGCTCAGCTAGAAGAACAATAGCAAACTTTCACTCCGAATACAACTAATCAGCGCACAGGCTTACTAGGGTGGCACGATACTGGGAAAACATGCCATATTGTTGCAGCAATAATGATATAACATTTCCCTAGAAAAGGCTATTTTAATTAGCTATCATTAATTTATTTAATGATATTAAAATAAACAGCTGACAGGTATTCTTCACAATCTAATTCTGAGTCAAAAAATGTGTCAAGGTGAAAACATTTAGTCTTTGAAACACTATGATTGAGTGAAAACCTCTGCAGATATTCTGACTCTGATTGGCTGTTGTGAACAAAAGGAACAAAAATATGAAAGAAAGAATGAGCGAACAAATGAAGGAAGGAAGGATCGAAGAACCAAATAAGTGAAGGAAGAATTCAAGGAAGGACTGAACAAACTAAGGAAGGAAGGAACGAACAAACGAATGAATGAACAAAAGGACCTATATGGGAAGGAACAAAAATATGAACGAACAAACAAACGAACCAAGGTAGGGAACAAACGAATGAATGAAGGAAGGAGAGAACAAACAAATAATTGAAGGAAGGTTGGCAGGAACGAACGAAAATAGGAAGATCCCTAAATACACTACATGCTGTTTTGAGCAGGGATGTGTAAACATAACATTCTGTAAACGTATCAGCTTTTCTACAGTGTAATACTCGCTACTCTTGAGTACTTCTAAAGGTCTTTTTACTTATACTTTGATTAATATTTACTACAGATACTTTTACTCTACTTGCACTACATCTTTGGGCAAATAATGCTACTTTTACTTGAGTATGAGTTTTCAGTACTCTTTCCACCACTGCACTTTTCTGACATATTTGAGTACAGACTCCAAGTATGTATTTTCATTGAATCCAAACACAATTGGATGAAACTCCATGAGAAATGCTCTAAAACATTTATGATCACTTCCAAAAATATATTCAGTCACATAACTTTCACATTACCTGGGTCAATATTGTAATCACATTTACTTAAAACGATTATCTCCACATTTTTGACATATTTGAGTACAGACTCCAAGTATAGTCTATAACAGTGGTTCTCAAACTTTTTTCACCAAGTACCACCTCAGAAAAAAATGGTCTCTCCAAGTACCACCATAATGACCGGTATTGAAATACAGTAGCGTAGTAGGCCTAATTAAGCAGCTACAGCACTGCACAGTTCAAAAACGAGGCAGATTAAATTATTAAAAATATGTATTATTGTCAGCCACTTTAAACATTATAAATAGTTTGAACATTAACTGTGCTTGCAGACAAAAAAAAAAAAATTACAGTTTAAATTAAAATGTGCTCTTAGAAGTTAGTTAAAAATGGCACTGTTCTTAAAAAAGTAAAAAGAAAACTGCTGTAGTAGCCTATTCATCTAAACCAGGAAATGTTGCTTGGACCAGATGAATAATGGCTGTGTCATATAAATATATACAGTACACACATTTTTAATACATTTTGAGATATATATTGTATGTACATATGGCATATTTGCATGTCTTTGAAATCTAAACGCTAACTTGTATTTTATTTGGAATTACATATTTAAATTAGAAATTAGACCTGCTTACTGCTCGTCATTTACAGTAGGCCTGTGTGTGTCAGAAAAGCGAGTGATTAAATGCATATACAGTGCTTGACCGATTCATACGTGCAGTATTTCCGTGATTTGGTGCGAATGAGATCACATGAGATTCGCATTAACCGCACACTGAACAGCCAATGCTTTCTAATGTGCGTGTTATCGTACGCGTCAAAGGGTTAAAAAAAAAGTGTTCATTTTATTATTTTATTATTCAGCGATTCTTCCGCGTACCACTAGATGAAAGCCCGCGTACCACTTGTGCGTACCACAGTTTGAGAACCACTGGTCTATAAGAATAAACTTGATTGGTTTCTTATTAAAGCTACAAAAGTCTATATTCTGATTATATTCTGATTCTTACTGCACATAATCAGCAGATAGACATCAATGTGTACACGTTCAACAAGTTAACCAAACAGATCTTCAAACTGTCAGTTAAACTAGTCTCTAAACACTGAAAGGTCGAGCAAACAACATCGGTTTTAAACCAATCAGCAGAGGAGCCTCCAAACAAAAGCTATTTGAAACAGATAATGTACTGTAGTGTATAGTGTACAATGAACGCCGCCATTCACAACAACACAACGTCAAATGCATTCAACTCCCCTCAAGGTTACTGTGGCAGCAGCACACGTGTTCAAACTACTGGTGTAGAATGAGCTGAAACAACACAATTCTTGAGATTTAATTGATGGGACAACTTAATTGTTTTATGTTCAATCTACTTAAATTGGTCAAAACCAATTAGCTTAATTGGGTCCCACTTTATATTAAGTGGCCTTAACTAATATGTACTTACACCAAAATTAATAATTTATTACAATGTACTTATTGTGTAAATACATGTATTTACATTGTACTTATGCTTGATTAAATATCTGTAATTATGTCTGTAATTAATTTTTGTAATTACATTTGTAAATACACTGTTGACCATCCCTTACACCTTAAACTACCCTTAAACCTACCCATACCACCAAACCAGTCCCTAACCTTACCCATATCCCACCTCAAGAGCACCACAAGCGTTCTTAAATACATCATAAACACAGTAAGTACATTGTGAAGCCCAGTGGTCGATTAATTTATTTGTTTATTTATAGTTAAATATTATATTTATTATTTGTTTATTTATGGTATGATGGGAATGTTGTTTATGAATGTGTATCAATATTTCAGTTAAAGAGTTTCACCTGTTGTGATTTGACCGGAAGGAGATCTCCCGGAAGGGATATAAAGGGAGCGAGAGAGAGACCGGGAGAAAAAGTTTGAAAGTTTTGAAAGGAGTGAGAGACCGGTGTGAAAGGTATGAGAGAGAGAAACGATTTGCTCTAAGAGTTGTCGACAAGAGAACTGAAGAGAGATTTATATGTCTGTGACTGTGAGAGGGGTAGCAATTTCCTCTATTGGAATGTCATCGGACTATATGTGACACTGTGTTTACTAGATACAGTGTTTGCCGCGAAGGCGGAGATCGCCGCGAAGTAATATTGTTCTCTCTATCAACACACCCGGACATTTTCGGAGACTGTCTGAGAAATATGGATACCTTAATGAGAGTTCTAGCAGCGTTGGACGCGACATCACTTCTGACTTTCCTCTATCTCTATGCACTCCTGAACTATACTCCCACTTCTGACGTGTCCCCTCGGCTCGGGTAAGAGTGATTTATTTAATATTTGCCCTCAGGGCGAAGGGGCAACTGTGTTTAATGCCACTCCGACCGCCAGCATCGAAACAGGCCTGCAACGAGAGTTACATTTTTCATTAATTTTATATGGACTATTTTGGGGTTTTCCCTTACTGAACTGTTGAGTTTGCTGTCTATTTAAAAAAATAGTTTAAAAAAGGTTTATTTGGAAACAAACCTTTATTTCTTTATTTGTATAGCTTTGTTTGTTTAAGTGTGTTAAGTAAATTTAACAAAGTGATTTCGAATTTCATATTAGATTGGCTGTGTTTATTGTTTACATGAGTTGAAATGGGGTTATAGGATTTATTTTGGGTAAAATTACAAATTAGAGAGATCTAAAATACATGGATTCAGGGCCCTACCGTCGCCATAGGGAAAGGGCGCTACAATTGTATTTTTTTTATTGATGTGAGTACATAGTAGTTAAGGACACTTAATATAAAGTGGGCCCCTTAATTGATTTGTGTTGGGACAAAGTAAATGAATTGTGTGGAAGCCTGCATTTTTAACAGCGCACGCTCATATTTTACATGCATATACTGTAACCTTCTCGCTGGGAAGTTTAGAATAGCTCTCTGGAGTTTTATTTCTAACTGCTTTAGAACTTTATACTGTATTCTATTCTTCAGTTTCCATGGCAACGTATTAATCTTCAATTAAGAACAGCTGCTGATTTGAAATGTGGAAGCTGTATTCTATTTCTGTACATTCTAAATACTATAGTAAAGTCTAGAAGGGATACAGCTGAGGACACTCACATCAATATAGTGTGATTCCCGTGACACTGTACAACAATTATTACCATTTTTTATATTACTGTGATGGTATAAATACAATTTAATGGACAATTCTACAAATAATATGAATAATACTAATATAATTACTGTTTTATATTACTTTGAGGGTTGGGGATACAGTAGATATCAATAAAAAACTATTTATAATTTAATAATTAATATGAGTAATACTTGGAATAATAATGGTGAAAATTACGGGGGGTGGGGTGGCATAATTAATGCTTGATTATAATTAATGCTTGATCGCCCCTTGAGCGACATCAAAACAACATGTATAGGGAGTCAGTCCTCTAAATAGGGAGAAATCGTTTGCTTTGATCTGTATTTTAAATAATATTTATAATTAAAATATTAGATACTATACATTTGACCACCCCTATAGTGATTCGTATCATTATATATCAACGCAAAACTATGCCAAACAGTCTATGCACTCATAAATTGTTTATTTGTTCAAACTTCTTATTTAAAATGAGCTGAAACAACATAATTATTGAGATTTCATTGGGACAACTTATTTTTTTTATGTTCAATCTCCATTAATTTGTTAAAAGTGTTAGGTTAACCTAATCGATTTGTGTTGAGACAACATGAATGAATTGTATGGAACCCTGCATATTTTAATCATTAAGAAAAGTCAGATATCGGCAGATCTAGATGATAACCGTTGTCAAGGTATACCGTGGTTTGGAAAGGTCGAGGTTTTAAAACCGCCAAAATTTTCAGCTATACCGTTCCTAAGGTATGTTATGTGTTTTGTTTGTTTGTTTGTTTGTTTGTTTGTTTTAGAATTAGTTTGACAACATGAATGAATTGTGTGGAATCCTGCATTCAGTGGGATCAAAGGAAAAAAAGGTTTTGTTTTTAGCCAGACATTTAAAAAGAATATATTTTAGAACAGTAAACAGTACCGTCATACAGTGAAACCGTGATATTTTTATCTAAGGTTATCATACCGTAAGAAACGGGCCCATGCCTTGATCTAGATCACCGATAGACACTGTAAGTGTTCAAAAGACACTTTTCTAGTAAAAGAGCTGTTGGTTTCATACAGTAAAGTGACAGTTTTTTTGCTGCACAGTTTGTATAGTTTGACTTACAGTAACCTCTGAAATAGCTAATCAGAGTATACTGTAGGGTCAGAATTAGGCATGGGACGATAACCGTTTTCAAGGTATACCGTGGTTTGGAAAAGTCAAGGTTTTAAAACCGCCAAATTTTTCTGCTACACTGTTCCTAAGGTGTGTGTAAGATTTTTATATACTTTTTTGTTTTGTTTTTTAGGTGTAAATTGTAAAGACATCTGTGTTTTTAAAACAAATGAAGACCGCAGAAGTCAATGAAGTCAATGATTTAGCCTGACATGTTTACTGTCCCAAAATACTTTAAATGTTTCTCAAAATAAAATATATTGTGTTCGAAGGGGGAAAAGGTTTTGTTTTATTACCCAGACATTTAAAAAGAATATATTTTAGAGCAGTAAACACAATACTGTCATACCGTGAAACCGTGATATTTTTATCCAAGGTTATCATACCATCCGAATCTTATACCGGCCCATGCCTAGTCAGAATACATTAAATATCCCTCAAAACACTGAAAACTTAGATATGTTTTATTAAATTAGATGTAATTGAAATAAATACATATGTTTGATTAACTGAAGCTTGTATTACACAAACTAACATTACCAAAAAATGTAACCCCCCTGATCATCACTGTATAATTTGCACCCTGGGTATAAAGACTGTTTTAACATTACTGTGAGGGTTGGGTTTAGTGTTGGGTAGACATTTAATAAATAAATAAAGACTTCCGGTCGCAGCTGTATGCCTTCCAGAAACAACCTACGGAATTGTACTGCTGAAAGGGTTCAACTAAGGGTGTACTACTACTCACACTATGGACAGTTGCCTTGAACCGGGCCGCAGCACGCTTGTCCCCCCTCCCGTCTCCCCTGACAGCCCGCACTCTCATTACATTCAGGCCTGAGCACGCCTACGTCACAGATGATGCGCTGTTCAGTTTAAGAAGCGCTCTCGCTCAGCACAGTGGACATTTCTTTATATCATCATATGGTTTTAGTGGTTTGATATGAAGTGACACACAGTCAGATATTCCCCTGAACAGATCAGCCACTGCTGATGCTCATAAACAATAATAAAGTCCTCATGCTGCAGGAGTTAGGAGGTTTGCTGAAGCTGCAGCTGTGGTGCAGTGAGGGGTTTGCGTCTTTAATAATCTACGACAGTTTGCGTTTATTAAACAGTAAGAATAATTAATAAATCCGTATCAAACAGTCCCCAAAAGTCAGGTCTCGTCTTCAGTTTCAGGCTCACTTTGCACTCACACTACAAGCGTACCGCGCCAAAGCCCAAGTGAACCGCGCTCAGGCACACCTCTTCCAACCCGGCCAGAGCCCGATTCAGAGCACTCAAACTGCTCAAACGATCTGGGAACCGGGCCTGGGCACAGTTCGGGTAGCATAGTGTGAGTATGTACTAAATTATTAAAATAAAAACAATATACAGTTGAAGACAAAATTAATGACCATCCTGTGAGGTTTTTTTTTTATTGTCAAATATTTCCCAAGTGATGTTTTTCAGCAGTGCAAGGACATTTTTTTAAAGTATTTTCTATTATATTTTTCTATGAAGTCATATTTCTTTTAGTTTGGATATTTATCTTTATATTATTTATACTTTATTAATATTATTATTATAACTGCTAAGATCAATATTATTAGCCTAGTAAAATATTATGTTCCGTCAACATCGCAAACACTAAATAAAATTAGCTACTAGAAATGAGTTATTAAAACTATTATGCTTAAAAATGTATTAATTTTTTTTTTTCCATTAATCAGCACTTGCTAATACTTGGGGGAAAAACTTAGTAGGAAGGCCAACAAACTACTACTTAGTAGGAAATAGTATTAATAATTGTGTCTTCCACTATACTATTCTTTCCAGTGTGCGTTTACTCAATAATAACAATCTCAAAACAATTCTGCATTGGATGTATTGCAAAAATCAGCTTAAATAATTGAGAACAATTCGAGATCATAATTACTTTATAATCACAGGTAACATTATAATACACTAACATGCTCTTTCAGTACAAGAAACAAGCACAATAATAAGAGGATATGATGAACAAGCAAAAAATGAAACCACCAGTCTATTAACTACAGGCCGACAAAACTCAATTACAGCTGCACACACACACACATACCAGTCTGTACCTCTCTCTCTCATAAACACACACACGATGTGATCTGAATCCCAATGCAGAGTCAGATCCTGCAGCTCTGATTGGCCAAAAGAGCAGAAGGTGAATGCATTCCAACTCACACAACATCGCAAGAAACCAAACGGAGAAGCACGAGGAGCATCAGATTCAACCAATCAGAATCTCAGTTCCTGATGAGGACAGTCGTGATTGGATAAACAATGTCGTTTGTCTGGAAACACGTGTTTCCAGATTGGATAAACAATGTCGTTTGTCCTATCAGCGCTGTCACATGTGACAAACAAAGAGCCTCTTGTCAAAGGAGAGATTATATACAGCAAGAGCTGAAACTACAGGGTCAGTTTTTACACGATGACAAATAAAGCCTGCAAATTAGGGAATTACAAGAACATTATAAGAAGTATTATGACAGAACAGCATTATAAGAAGTAATATAAGAACATTATTGGTTCCTCAAAGAACTTTTTGGCACATAGTGAAATCTTTGGTCATATTTTTTTATCATCTAAAGAATTATTTTTCCATTTTTAAGTGTCATCTGTGGGATCAATGATGAATGTTCTTTATGGAATACAATGATATTTATCTGTTTAAAGGTGCAGTATGTAAGTTTGACACCCAGTGGTTGAATTAGGTATTGCACACCTTGTTCGAGCCTAAAGGCTGATTTAAGTCATGTTATAAAAAAAGCAATGCCACCCATCACCGATAGAAGGAATATTTTCCATATTAAAGGAGTTTTTGTCCTAACCAACACCTCAAATTAATATATTAGAAACGGCTTCTGTTTCTCACAGCTGAACAACAGAAAACTGACAATGATCACCTCAGGTACACCTCATTTGCTTTATTCAGTGCTAAATGCTAACAATGTGAGTTTGAATGCCATTTTACATTTCATTTATTGCCATATACTGAAAGCAGCAGCAGATCTCAGACATTCAAAATAAAATAAACCCTTTGAAATTGAACTCTAGAACTGTGACTCAGTGCAAACAAACACATATCAGTGATGCAGCATGTACATTTAATAATGTTAAAGAGGGTTAATATGTATTCATTAGATTATAAACATTACCATTTCGCTGAAGTGCAGTGAGTGCATTATTCTATGTTTGAGAATGGCTGGATTTAAATTTCTGTCGTGTTTCGTCTGGTGCAAACATCCAAATTGCTTATCACTGCAAATCTCATCACGTTGCGTGTTGTTAGGACACAGGATTATAATATAACCTGCCCACCTAATGTTTATGTTCATAATATTTACATTATTATCTAATTAATAACCTCATGTGGAACTCTGAATCTGAGTCTCATTTCTGAGGTGGCTACTGTCCACTAGGCATGGGCCGGTATAAGATTCTGACGGTATGATAACCTTGGAAAAAAAATATCACGGTTTCACTGTATTATGTTTACTGCTCTAAAATATATTCTTTTTCAAATTCTTTTTAAAAACCTTTTTCCCCTTTGAACACAATATATTTTATTTTGAGAAACATTTAAAGCATTTTAGAGCTGTAAACATGTCAGGCTGAATAATTCAAGTGAATCATTAACTTCTGCTGTCTTCATTAGTTTCAAAAACACAGATTTCTTTACAATTTACACCTAAACAACAAAAAACAAAAAAAGTAAATAAAAAGTCTTACTCATACCTCAGGGACGGTATTACAGAAAATTTTGGTGGTATGACAACCTTGACTTTTCCAAATCACGGTATACCTTGATAACGGTTATCGTCCCTATACTGTCCACCCAGAGGCTGCGAACACGTACTTTAAGAGCTTTACCAAATAACTGAATTAATGAATGAAATACACAGTTTTCCATCAAGACATCTCATAGCGCTGAAATATAATTGCTTAAACTGGGTTAAAAAAAAAACAAACAAAAGACAGACGTTCCAGCACGTAATGCACTTTTTCAAAGCAGAATATCTGACTTCAACATTAGATTTCAGATAAACAAGAATGTCCACTCAGCCTGTTTTTCAAATCACTGCAAACATATTATGGTGTTTTAATGCTGTAGAAAAGTCAAACACTTACATACAGCACCTTTAAGAGTGTACATTACTTCCCTCTGTTATGTTTATTCACATCTAATTCTCTCTGGTTAAAAACTGAATATTGATATTTTATATGTTTAAAAATAAATACTGCAAAAACACATTTTTACATCTTGCCATAAAATAATGATTTTTGGTTTTCCAAAAAAAAAAAAAAAACACTATTGTTTAGTATGGATTAATTATTACGAACATATTGAAGATCTAAAGAATCTTTTTGAACTAACTTCTCTGAAATGAAAAGGCTTTATTTAGGATTATGATCAAATCAAATATTCTTGTTTAAGTTAATTTATGAAGCGTTTATCAGGATATACAGCACTGTCATGTCTACCTTAGGCCCCGTTTACACTAGTGCGTTTTCGTTTTAAAACGCATAAGTTTTGCTACGATTACGCCATCCTTCCACACTACGTCGGAGTTTTCGAGCTGTGAAAATGGAGCGTTTTGAAAACGCTGGAGAGGCCGTTTTCATTCTAAAACGCTGCTGCGGCATTTCAGTGTGGATATCTTTGAAAACGGAGGCGTGGCTGCTGAGATTCGATACGTGATTGGGGCTTTGGGTCATTGCGTATCCTTATTCGTCAAGCGCACATGGCTATAACATCACCGGCAGACGGCAGACCAGTCTTCACTGTAAACACTGTATTTTCGATAGCGATGGATGTTTTATATTCATTTGTTACTTTAAGTAACAACTCAACCTCGTCATCTGTCCACAAAAAGACCTCTCTTGCTTTCTTTACCATCGCGTTCATCGTTCAACCAGCGTTTGTTGACTAACAATAACCAAATGCCGAGAGAGACACATGCTTCCTGTTTATACTTGAACGCGCATGCCCAGAGTGCGCGAATGGTGCGCGAATGGTCACGTGATATACGTTTCTGGTGGAGGGAGATCTGTTGAGATCCGCTAGTGTGGACGCAAATCGTTTTCATACTAAAATGCCGTTTTCAAACTAAAATGCACTTGTGTAAATGGGGCCTTAATCTATTAGGACACTCTAATGCTGTTTTCACACCAGACGCGACAAGCATGAATAAATCGCGCAGTATGCGCGTAAATAGACGCATGAACATTTGAGTTTACCCGCTTCATTTGTGATTACAAATTCACTTCACAACAGACGCGGAATAAAAGATACTGGAATTTGGTACCAATCCATACTGATATTTTAAAAATGTCCATCTCCCGCCAACATTTTATCATCATCAATATTTGCTATTGTGTTCACATGCTCATCCAAAATTACTGTGTTTTACGAGTCTTGATGATATAATAAATTATAAGGTATAATAAATTAATTCTCATCAGAAGCAGTATATGCACTCATTAGCTTACAGTATATACACACGAACTCTGTGAGTAATGTACAAACATAATATATACAGTATTAACACTTTGAAGGCTATAACACTCCAGTTTGATGTAAGAATAAACTCTTACTGTGTTAAAATGAACTCTAAGTAATGCTCAAATTTCACACTTCAGAAAGTGCAATTTTAACTCAAAAATGGGGGAAGTCATATGTACACCCAAAGAGTGTTAAGTTATACTCAAACTGAGTTAAATGTACAGATTTTTTTTTGCTGTGTATAATCAAAGAAAGACATATGAAAAAAATAACGCTATTTTCCACAAGTGAAGTACGAGCACACATTGATTTGCATCTTATAAACACAACCAAGATTAATAAATACACTGTGGACCACCCCTTTAAAATTTATGCAATGCTAAACCTTTTTTTAATGACTCCACAAATCATACATATTTTCAACTGTGGCTGCTGGTCAACTATAAGCCTGACTCTTCATTGCAGATTCTGACAATACTGCAGATGTACATATTGCGATATCGATGCTGAAACCATATATTGTGCAGCACTAGAATGCATGAATGAATGAATGGCTGCAGCTGAAGGTCATCATCATCTACAGTTTCTATCATTCGCGGTTCTGGAGAAACTAAGGTGATGTACCTGTAAGATGCTCTCAGACTGACATGTGCTTGTGCAGACACGTCTCACTCCTCACACTAACACACACACACACACACACACACACACACACATACCTAGAGAATTCCACTGATTTATACGACAGCTCAAATCCTTTCATAGTGTATGCATTCCGATTACATCACCATGTAATTACATCACAAACATAGACAACATTGTTGATTTAAAGTGAACCTATTATGCAAAAATCACTTCCATAAGGGGACTAAACAGTTATGTGGTAAGAGTGTGTGAATATAACAAGCATCTAATGATAAATATTAATTAACTGTATTTTTTATATCACGTTTCTTAAAAAACATCTGCAGAAACACTTTGATATTCTCCCTTTATAGGTGTCATCAGAGGGGGAAAGCCCCGCCCATTAGTGACCATCCCTCCCTCATTAACATATAGACAGCCCTGAGTTAGAAGTAGCCGTACGCCATTAGTTTTCACACCTTACCTGCTTCAGATAATGTCAGCGATTAATAGACCTTATAAATGTGGAGCATTACAGATGTCCTTCTCAGCTACATCTTATAACATTACCAGTTTTTGGTATCTGATACTTCGACCAATATTCATAATTATTATTTCATTGTATCATGAGTTGTAAAACATCAGGTTTAAAATATTTTGGTTAACTGCTGCACCAGTACTTGTATTATGTTATATTATTCATTCATTCATTCATTCATTCAATTTCCTACAGCTTAGTCCATTTATCATGGGTTGCCACAGCAGAATGAACCGCCAACTTATAAAGCATACAACCTAGTACTGAGAAACACCCATACACATTCACACACACTCATACATAACAGCCAATTTAGCTTATTCAATTCCCCTATAGCGGATGTGTTTGGACTGTGGGGGAAACCAGAGCACCCGAAGGAAACCCACGCCAACACTGGGAAAACATGCAAACTCCACATAGAAATGCCAACTGACCGTGCTGGGAATCCAACCGGTGACTTTCTTGCTGTGAGGTGACAGTGCTACCCACTGAGCCACCATGTTGCCTACATTATATTATATTATATTATATTATATTATATTATATTATATTATATTATATTATATTATATTATATTATATTATATTATATTATATTATATTATATTATATTATATTATAATTATATTATATTATATTATATCATAATTCAGACAGACTAGTCAAAGTAGTGTGGTAAACATCATAGGGACTGTTAAATGAACGAATGTGTGCATATAAAACCAACTTTACCTCAATACATTGTTCACAGTCAATGAAACAGTGCTAATGTTGTTTTGAAATCATACCAACATGCTAATTCAGAGAGAATAGTCAAAGTAGCATGGACAACAATATCGGGAGAGTTAAATTAATGAATATGCGAACATATAAACCAGCTCAAACATTGTTCAGTCAATTAAACAGTGCTAATGTTGTTTTGAAGTCATACCTACATGCTAACTCAAACCGAATATTTAAAGTAGCAATAATACAGGGACAGTTAAACGAACAAGTGTGTGAACTTAAAACCAACTTCACCTCAATACATTGTTCACAGTCAATGAAAAAGTGCTAATGTTGTTTTGAAGACATACTTGCATGCTAATTCAGAGAGAATAGTCAAAGTAGCACGGAAAACAATATCAGGAGAGTTAAATGAATGAACATGGGACTATAAAAACCAGCTCAAACGTTGTTCACAGTCAATGAAATAGTGCTAATGTTGTTTTGAAGTCATACCTACAAGCTAATACAGACCGAATATTCAAAGTAGTGTGGGGGAGCTACTATATGTCCCACCCTCTCTTCATTACTTATTAAACTTTCCTGAAATTATATTATTGAGAAGAACGTCCGAATGTACGCATATAAAACCAACTTAACCTCAGTCGGTCAGTAATGGTGTAAATAAAGCCCAGCTGTGTGTCACTGGTGATGAGGATTGAGGTAAAAAGTACCACATTGTTCAGTCAATTAAATGCTAATGCTGTTCTGAAGTCAAACCAACATGCTAATAGACAGAATATTTACAGTAGCGTGATAAATAATGTGCGAATATAAAACCAACTTTACCTCAATACATTGTTCACAGTCAATGAAATAGTGCTAATGTTGTTTTTCAGTCACACTTACATGCTAATTCAAAGAGAATAGTCAAAGTAGCATGGAAAACAATATCTGGAGAGTTAAATGAACGAATATGCGAATATATAAACCAGCTCAAACATTGTTCACAGTCAAATAAATAGTGCTAATGTTGTTTTGAACTCATACCTACATGCTAAGTCAGACCGAATATGTAAAGTCGCGTGATAAATAATATAGGGACAGTTAAACGAACGAATGTGCGAATATAAAACCAACTTTACCTCAAAACATTGTTCACAGTCTATGAAATAGTGCTAATGTTGTTTTGAAGTCATACTTGCATGCTAATTCAGACGGAATGTTCAAAGTAGTGTGGTAAACATTATAGGGACAGTTAAATGTAATATAAAACCACCTCAATACATTGTTCACAGTCAAATAAATAGTGCTAATGTTGTTTTGAAGCCATACCGACATGCTAATTCAGACCAAATACTCAAAGTAGTGTGGGGGAGCTATTATATGTCCCACCCTCTTTTCATGTTTCAGTTGAGATTATGTCAAACAATGAACTTATGAAACTTTCCTGAAATTATATTATTGAGAAGAACGTCCAAATGTGTGAATATAAAACCAACTTTACCTCAGTCGGTCAGTAACTGGTGTAAATGAAGCCCAGCTGTGTGTCACTGGTGATGAGGATTGAGGTAAAAAGTACCACATTGGTCACAGTAAATTAAATGCTAATGCTGTTGTGAAGTCATAGCAACATGCTAATTCAGACCGAATATTTAAAGTAGCGTGGTAAATTATATACGGACGATGAAATGAACGAATGTGTGAATATAAAACCAACTTTATCTCAAAACATTGTTCACAGTCTATGAAATAGTGCTAATGTTGTTTTTCAGTCACACTTACATGCTAATTCAAAGAGAATAGTCAAATGGAAAACATGGAAAACAATATCAGGAGAGTTAAATGAACGAATATGCGAATATATAAACCAGCTCAAATATTGTTCACAGTCAATGAAATAGTGCTAATTTTGTTTTGAACTCATACCTACATGCTAATTCAGACTGAATATTTAAAGTAGCATGATAAATAATATAGGGACTGTTAAACAAACGAATGTGTGAACATAAAACAAACTTTACCTCAATACATTGTTCACAGTCAAGTAAATAGTGCTAATGTTGTTTTGAAGTCATACCAACATGCTAATTCAGACCGAATATTAAAAGTAGCTTGGTAGATAATATAGGGACAGTTAAATGAATGAATGTGCGAATATAAAATCAACTTTACCTCAAAACATTTTTCACAGTCAATGAAATAGTGCTAATGTTGTTTTGAAGTCATACCAACATGCTAATTCAGACCGAATATTCAAAGTAGTGTGGTAAACATTATAGGGACTGTTTAATGTAATATAAAACCACCTCAATACATTGTTTACAGACAAATAAATAGTGCTAATGTTGTTTTGAAGTCATACCAACATGCTAATTCAGACCAAATATTTAAAGTAGCATGATAAATAATATAGGGACAGTTAAATGAACAAATGTGAGAACATAAAACCAACTTTACCTCAATACATTGTTCACAGTCAATGAAATAGTGCTAATGTTGTTTTGTAATGTTGTAAACATTATAGGTACTGTGAAATGAAAATAAAATCACCTCAACACATTGTTCACAGTCAAATTAATAGTGCTAATGTGGTAGGCCTAAGTCATATTTGCATGCTAATTAAGACGGATTATTCAAAGTGGCGTGGTAAACAATATAGGCACCGTTAAATGAATGGATGAATGTGTAAACAAAACCACCTCAATACATTGATCACAGTCATTTAAATAGTGCTAATGTTGCTATGAAGTCACACTTGCATGCGATTTCAGACTCAATACTAAATATAAAACCAATTTTACCTCAATACATTGTTCAATCAATGAAATAGCCTAGTGCTAATGTTGTTTTGAAGTCACACTTAGATGCGATTTCAGACCCAATATCCAAAGTAGTGTGCAAACAATATAGGGACCGCGTCACAATTTGCGATTGTTCAAAAATTACTAATGTACGAATATAAAACCAACTTTGGCTCAATGAAGCAGCAGAGGAAGAAGATCAGGGCTCTTTAACTGCATACAGACATCTGTGTGTGTATGTTTATGGCCCTGCCCGAGTCTGATGCAACCCGCGGAGATCGATATGATATCAAACCGGTAATACTGTGTCTAGAAGCGGTCAGTCAGCAAGAACACAGCTCTGCGTGAGACTGCAACAATGAACTCATCATGATTCATAAGGATATTTATTCACATATAAACACCAACACATCCCAGATCACTTACTACTAGTCACATTCACAGAGGAATCTCCAGAAAAACACAGCAGCAGCTTTGTGTCTTTAGCGCTGTTCCCTATTTCTGCTTTAAGACTCAGCCGCAGTGAAACAAAACACACCGAATCTGAGCTGTCAATCAGACCGTCTGATCAAAGCGCCGACATGTCAAACAGATAGGACGAGTCGAGCAACAAAAGAAGATACAAAGTTGCTGATCACACGAGTGTGTTCAGCGTTCAGTGTGTCCATCCGGCCGCGCTCAGTAAACACACCCGAACAACCGGCCCGTACTCACCGGAGATCTGCGGTCGGGCCTGCGGGGATCGCCGGGAGTCCTGCGGGGTTAAATCCGCCCGGTCATGAGTGTTTCCCGCGGACAGAGAGGCGTCCGGGAGGGAGAGATTAGCCTGCGTCCCTCACACACATACACGCATACATCCACTCGACTCGCAGGGAAGAGAATGCAGGAATGTGACGTTTAGTCCGGTTTGCTGACAGGACACGCGCACGTGGCAACCGGGGATTGTGGGAAGTGGAGTTCAAAGAGACGAGATGCTTATAAGGAATGTCATGCTGAATGGATTTTGTGCTGCATTGTAGCCTATGCAGTGGTGGAAAGAGTACTGAAAAATCATACTGAAGTAAAAGTAGCATTACTTGCCCAAAAAAGTAGTGCAAGTAGAGTAAAAGTATCTAGAAAATATAGACCTTTTAGAAGTATTCAAGAGTAGTGAGTATTACGCTGTAGAAAAGTTGATGCGTTTACAGAATGTTACGTTTACACATCCCTGCACAAACAACATGTAGTGTATTTAAAGATCTTCCTATTTTCGTTCGTTCATTCCTTCCAACCTTGCTTCAATTATTTGTTTGTTCTCTCCTTCCTTCTTTCATTTGTTTGTTCCCTCCTTCCTTCGTTCACTCGTTCGTTTGCTCATATTTTTGCTACTTCCTACATTAGGTCCTTTTGTTCATTAATTCGTTTGTTCATTCCTTCCTTCCTTAGTTTGTTCAGTCCTTCCTTAAATTCTTCCTTCATTCGTTTGGTCCTTCCTTCTTTCCTCCGTCCTCATTCTTACTTTCATATTTTTGTTCCTTCCTTCATTAGGTCCTTTGTTCGTTTCGTTCCTTCTTTCCTTCCTCAGTTTGTAGAGTCCTGAATCCTTCCTTCATTTTTTTAGTTCTTCAATCCTTCCATTTCTTCTTCGGTCCTTCCTTTTATTTGGCCCTTCCTTCCATTCTTCATTCGTTCCATTTAGTGATTGTTTAAGGCTGTTTGGTGATTTCAGTCATCATACAGTCGACATCCATCATTTTCAGTCACATGCAGTCTATAAACAGTCTCTGGATCATTGCGTGTGCAGATTTTGGACATCTTCTTGGACATTTTTAATGTTTCCAAAAGGTTTGCTGCATTTATAAAGCGCCCATGTCTTGAGGTTGTTCAGTATGATGTGATTTACTTTCTATGTGTGATTTAATTGGACAGGAATCACAGGACTGATCTTTCTACTTTAGACAACGACCATAGAGAAGAGATAATAAAGTAGTGACTGCAGGCTGAAGGAAAGTAGTGGAGTAAAAGTATCGATACTGCACTAAACATGTACTCAAGGGGAAGTAAAAGTCCACATTTATAAAACTACTCAGTAAATTACAATTCCTGAGAAAAACTACTCAGTTACAGTAGTGCAGAGTATTTGTAATAAGTTACTTTACACCACTGAGCCTATGTTAAGCTTTGTGCACTGTTCAACTGTACTACTCTTTTGTTATGTTCAAGATGAAAACATCCACTGAATTAAACTGCTGTAAAATGCATCAGATTTGTATATTTTGATATTTAAATCTGTTAATCAACCCCGGTCCCAATTAAAACTATTAAACTGTTTATAAAATTACAGAATTTTAACTTTTTAATTGCCATATTCATAAATGATGTCATTAATTTGGTGAAAAACACACAAAATTATGTATTTTCAATACAAAAAGTAATTGTGAACATTTATTAATGTATTATTAATGTCCAAATTCATATTAGTTAACATTAGTTAACGCACCGTGAGTTAACATGAACTAACAATGAACAACTGTACTTTCATTACCTAACATGATCAAATACTGTAGTAAATGTATTGTTCATTGTTTGTTCATGTTAGTAAATGCATTAATTAACACGAACTAATACAACCTTATGGGAAAGTGTTACCCATTTAGCCCATATTACATTGTAAATAAAATCCTGACCATAACTCTCAGTCTTTTCCCTGTTTTCTGAAGCCCTCTGGTGGTCAGAAATAAACGTCACAGTGCACTTCTCTCCCTTCACTATATCGCCCGCTAGCGCTCGACCAGTGAACGACACGCGGTTTTCTAATCCATCTAATGGTCATGTGTGCTATTTAACTTAAAAACATGTTCATTTATTAATTTCCAATGAAGATTAACTCATTACGGACATGAATAAATTTGTATTTATTTATTAACTGAGTGGCTTAGTGGTTAGCACTGTGGCCTTACAGCAAGAAGGTCGCTGGTTTGAGTCTCGGCTGTGTCAGTTGGCATTTCTGTGTGGAGTTTGCATGTTCTCCCCATGTTGGTGTGGGTTTTTTTCGGGTGCTCCGTTTTCCCCCACAGTCCAAAATGACTTGACTCGCAAAATGACTCACAACTTGACTTGGTCTGTCCACACCACTTGTCTTGCTAAGAAAGCGCACCAGCGACTGCACTTTCTAAGAAGACTAAAAAGAGCACACCTCAGCCCATTAATCCTCACAACTTTTTACAGAGGAGCTGTTGAGAGTGTTCTGACTAATGGCATCTCCCTTTGGTATGAGAACAGCAGTGTATCTGACAAGAAAACCATCAAGAAGATAATAAAGTCAGCAGAAAGGACTGTTGGAGTTAAAATGACATCTATTGAGGAACTGTATCAACAACGTTGTCTGTATAGGGCAAATAGCATTTTAAGAGATCCAACCCACCCTGGCCATAGTTTGCTCACGCTCATGCCATCAGGCAGGCGTTACAGAAGCCTGAGGAGCAGATCAGTGCGGTTTCATGACAGTTTTTATCCTGTCATTGTAAGACTTTTAAATAATACCGTATCTTAAATACTATTGATCGCTAGTATGTAATAATCAATAAATAAATAGTTAAACTAGCATAAACTAGCATGCTACTATAACAACTACTATAACAAATAGTGAAATAGGTATTTAAGTATTAGGTTATTCCCTTCAGATATTTTTTTTTAATTGGGTTATATTTTATATATCTTTCTTTTTATATTTTTATGGAATTATAAAGCTTATTTATTAAGTTAGGATTTTATAGTGTCTGTATAGTGATGCTTTTTATGTTCTGTTGAAACTGATGCAACGTAATTTTGTTCTGCATTACAATTCATTGTGATGGTTTTAATGACAAATAAAAGGAAACTCAAACTCAAATGGGTGTTTCCCAGTACTGGGTTGCAGCTGGAAGGACATGCGCTGCATAAAACATATGCTGGAATAGTTGGTGGTTCATTCTGCTGTGGTGACCCCTGATAAATAAGGGACTAAGCTGAAGGAAAATGAATGAATGAGATTTAAAAAGACAAGTGAAGTGTCGGCTCACTCTAGGCACACACACACACACACACACACACACACACACACACACACACACACAC
>CAIGQQ010030863.1:3080677-3102147 GCA_903798035.1 Danio albolineatus | reverse complement strand
ATTATTATTATTATTATTATTATTATTATTATTATTATTATTATTATCAATAATAATCATATTATTATTATTATTAATATTATTATTAATAACATTATTATTATTATTATTGTTATTATTAATAATAATAATAATATTATTAGTATTATTAATAACATTATTATTATTATTATAATTATTATTATTATAGCTGATATTTTTTATTGGGTTCAAAATAAAAGGAACACAAATACAATTAAATTAACAGTATAAAATTGTACCACCAAGACATAACCAGGTACAACTGATTACGTTAAATATAAATAAACATTTATTATTATTACTTTTATTTTTTATTATTATTATTGACAATATTTACATTTTTTGTTTCTTTTGCCCTCTAAATTGAGCAGCGCTAGCCTATAATCATTACAATTAGCTTATAGACTACAATTGTATTATTATTATTATTATTATTATTATTATTATTATTATTATTATTATTATTATTATTATTATGGCTGATTTATGGCTTTTTATTCTATAGGTTCATTTTTCCCCCAAACTGAAAGCACGCTAGTCTACAGACATGACAATTAGCTTATATAAAAGAGCGGGCGTATATGGCTGTCCTGCTGGGTCTCTAAGTGAATGTGTGTGTGTGTGTGTGTGTGTGTGTGTGTGTGTCTGTGTGGGTGTCTTTAAAGAGAGTGAATGATCAGCACTCCCTCCGTCCGCCCAGGAGAGGGGCAAATCATAGCAACCACCCAAACTCCAGCGGCCCGCTCACACTTCTGAATCACGCATTACATAAGAAAACACACACACACACACACGCCAGTGACACAGAGATCAGACGAGCTTTCGCAGAGCTCCTCAAAAGTTGCTTCTCATCTGAAAACCACAGAGTCTGTCACCTGCTGCAGAAGAAGAGCAGCGTCTCAGACTCTCACGGCCCAAAATCAACACTCGTACATGATTTACTGTAGCTTTTACTCAAGTGTTGTAGGTTTTAAGTATTTGGGCTGTTTGTGTGTAGCTTGTGTTTTTATGTACAGCATTTTGGTACCAGTTGTGGTTGGCTGAAAGTGCTCTAGATTCAATAAATCCATAGATGCAGCTATCAGGGTTTCTGCAGGCTTCTTTGAGTCAAATTTAAAGGTGTTGTTTGTACGTTTTTGACTCTTGTTAAGGCCTGTGCACACCGAGTCGTTTTTTGCTCGTGTTTTCGGTCGACGTTTGACGCCTCGTGACTAAATAAATGCAAATAAACTAAAGAAACGCCTCATGCTCGTTTTTTTGTTTTGACGCCCCACGTCAAAACCTTCTCCACCAATCAGATTCCCACTTTTGTTCACGTGTACGGAGCTGCTGAAGTTACAGTAAACACCCCTTGGAGGCGCTCAAGCACAAAACTGTCAATGCGAGCGCAGATGCCCAGAGGCGATATGAACGTGGAGCTGCTTATTGCACTGGTGAACAATAATCATTTCTTCATCGCTAGAGCTGCTACTTGAACCATCCATGCTTTGCCGGTCGCAACAACAAACATGAAAACTTCCTCTTTTCTTCTTCTGTGTAACAAGCGGGTGTCAGAAGCTTGCTGCCACCGTGTGTGCCATCTAATGTCAAGGAGTGATTTTGCATGCTCTTCTGCTCGACGCCAGAGAAAATCGATTGGGCTTGAATGCTGAAAAACGTATCAAAAAACGCCGACGATAAACGCAAACGAAAAGCGTCCCTGTGTGTACGAGCCTTAAAGCATAAAAACACCATAATATGTTCGCAAATAATTACGAAACATGCAGTGAACATTCTTGTTTATCTAAAAAACAATGCTGAAGTCAGATATTCTGCTTTGAAAATGAGTTTTCCATGCTGGAACGCTGTCTTTGTTTTGGTCATTTAACCTGCCGGTTAAGCCAATTATATTTCAGCACCCCGAGTTGCCTTGGTGGAAAGCAGCGTATTTCATTCATTCATTCATTCATTCATTCATTCAGAAAGGCTCTGAAATAGGGGTGTCAAAATTAATTGTTTCTTCGGTGCACCATGATGTAGACATGCACAATTCGGTATCGGTTCAGTAATAGATCATCTCTATGTATCTCTATTATCTCATGTGCGCTGTGTCTCTGTAGCTTACTATGGCGAGGGAGGCGAGAGCGAGTATTTACAACGCTTCAATTACTTCAAAACTCAGAATCTGTGCACAATTTCCCAACGTCTGTGTTTGCTGGACAGTCTTTCACTGACACTTACAGCAGAAGCCCCTATTTCACTGCCATTGAGAAAATGAAAGTACTCCTTTACTCTCTCTCTGGCCCATCTGACCTGCTGGTGTGACTTTTCCTCTCCTCTCGGCAGTCACAGCGATACTTCTGGATACAGACACAAGTGCGTGTCTGCAGAGTTTTCTCCTCCGCGTCTATCATGAATCAGCTGTGATCGCCACTGCCATCAGTGTTTATCATCGGTGAACAGCACCAGAGCGTTAGAGCCAATCGCAGCCCTTCTTGTTGAGCGCGTGACCAATCATAGGGGTGTAAGAATGAACTCACTAGACAAGGCTCAGAAAGAGTGGGATATTTACATGTGTTTATTTGCTATAAATGCTGTTATGTTGTTCTGTGCGTGTACTTGAGTTTTTAAAAGTACAGTTTATATATCTGACTGTTTGTATTAAAGGACAAAATTGTGTTACAAATAGTATATAGATATATTTATACATTTTAATACAATAATTATTGTGATGTGAAGAAAATATAAAACTGTGGATGGAAAGCATCGTCAATGCACCGAGATATCGAATTGAACCAAATCGATGGAATGATAATCATAACTGAACCGTGAGACCAGTGTAAGTTCACACCTCTACTCTGAAAGCATGCATCCATGACCGAAATGCGACCACTGGTGTACAGTAGCAGACTCCGGAATGAGACACAGATTCAGAGTTCCACATAAGGTTATTAATTAGTAAATGATATAAATATTATGAGTGTAAACATTAGGTGAGCAAGTTACATTATAACCACGTATCCTAACAACACGCTACATGACGAGATACGCAGTGATGAGCAATTTGGCTGTTTGCACCAGACGAAACATGACATAAATGAAAATACAGCCATTCAGAAGCACAGAATACGCACTCACTCACGAAATAGTAAGGTTTATAATGTATTTAATACATATTAACCCTCTTTAACATTATTAAATGTAGATGCTGAATAACGTGTTTAGTTCTAAAGCTCAATTTCAAAGGGTTTATTTTATTTTCCAGATCTGAGGTGAACTATCTGCTGCTGCTTTCAGTATATGGCAATAAATGTCATGTAAAACGGCATTCAAACTCACATTATTAGCATCTAACACTGAATAAAGCACAGGAGGTGTACCTTAGGTGATCATTGTCAGTTTTCTGTTGTTCAGCTGTGAGAAATAGAAGCCATTTCTAATATATCAAATCGAGATGTTGGTTAGGACAAATACTTCTTTTAACATGGAGAATATTCCTGCTATCGGGTGCCTTTGCTTTTATTTAGAGCACGGTTTAAATCACTTGCTCCTGTCCTCAATCTGGCAACCTGCACTTGAGTTTGTTTTGATCCAGGAGTGCAATACCTAGTTCAACCACTATGTGCCAAACTTATATAATGCACTTTTAAGACCTGCTGGACATTCACAGAGTTTGAGATAACTGATGATGAGGTTGTTTTTCCATTTGTGTATTGAAATAAAAATGTTCCAGTTTTATTTTAGAGCTTTAACCAAATAGACAGAATTCTAAGAGCACATAAGGGTTAAAATTACGCCTTGAATGATGTTTAATATGCAATGTTTTCTCCATTGCTGATGTGCTTTTTTTTAGAGCTGCATGTTTTGTTTTGATTTGATTTGAATGATTCAGAATCATGACATGCTGCTTGCCATTGCTTGTCAGTGGAGTTACAAATGTAGGAAACAGTTTTCTTGCTTATAGTATTTTTATCTTGTTTTTTCCCCAGTAGAATCTAAATATTTGTATAGCGAGATAAATTACTGGAGGTCAGAAAAATAAACATTTTTTTCTGAATGTTCCAATGTTTGCACTATATAAAGTCCCTCCAGGATTTTTCAGGGATGTTTTTGTATATGTGGACTAAAATGAAGGCTTTTCTCAAAACTAATGGCATTTGGTGATTCTTTTCAGTATTTTGTGCACGCATGTCGTCTTTCAATTTATAGGTCTTTATGGACCATTTTGTGACTGTTTTCTAAGACTCCGACGTGTTTAACGCTCATCAGCATCTTAAATCCTTAAGTTTGTAATATTTAGATTTTTTTAACGTATGTATTATTTGTATTTATCTATGTATTATATCATCTAAGCATCAAATTACAAAAAAGAATTACAGCTTGTGTGAGGTGTTTGTAATGCAGTGTCTATAGGGGGCAGGAGGTAAATTTGACATTATTCTCTCTTCTGGCTGCTGTTATCAGTCTCACACTATTTTTGTCCTCTTCTGAAAGTCTTGATAACACCACAGTGGAGTTTTCTTTTATTATTTCAGCAAATAGGATTGCAAAAGAGTTTTTTTGTTTTTTTTTAGGGGAACTGCTGCTAAAAGGTAGAAGTGATTAGCCCAGCACACATCCTTCATTCACACTGTAAACCATTAAAAATATTACATCTAAATGCATTATTTTAAACATAAAATATTTTTTAAAAAACGTTCTCACAAATGTACTGGTATTGCTATAGGCCTTTTTCTTCGATACTGCATGGAGGGCACCGTAGTGCCCAGCGCCTTCCGGTAGGAAGCTTAGAACTTCCCTTAAAGGTGCAGTATGTAAGTTTGACACCCAGTGGTTGAACTAGGTATTGCACTCCTGGATCAAAACAAACGGAAGCGCAGGTTGCCAGATTGAGGACAGGAGCGAGTGATTTAAACTGTGTTAAATAAAAGCAACGGCACACGACATAAGGAATATTCTTCATATTAAAAGGAGTTTTTGTCCTAACCAGCTTCAAATTGAAATATTAGAAACGGCTTCTATTTCTCACAGCTGAACAACAGAAAACTGACAATGATCACCTCAGCTACACATCGTGCTTTATTCAGTGTTAATGCTAATAATGTGAGTTTGAATGCCAGTTTGCATGACATTTATTGCCATATACTGAAAGCAGCAGCAGATAGTTCACCTCAGATCTGGAAATTGAACTTTAAAACTAAACACGTGATTCAGCATCTACATTTACATACATAATAATGTTAAACAGGGTTAATATGTATTAAATAGATTATAAACCTTACCATTTCATGAGTGAGTGCATACTCTGTGCTTCTGATTGGCTGTATTTACATTTCTGTTGTGTTTCATCTGGTGCAAACAGCCAAATTTCTCATCACTGCGTATCTCATGATGAAGCGTGTTGTTTGGACACGCGGGTACAGCGTAACCTGCTCACCTAACGTTTACATTCGTAATATTTATATTTTTTGCTAATTAATTACCTCATGTCGAACAGAATTTTCTCATTTTGGAGTTCATATGATACTGTCCACCGGAGGTCACATTTCGGTCACGGACTCATACTTTCAGGGCTTTTGTGAATGAATGAGTGAAATACAAGGTTTTCCACCAAGCAACCTGGAGTGCTGAAATAGTTGGCTAAACTGGCAGTGGGCGGGTTAAAAGAACATAAATACAGCGTTCCGGCACGGAAAACAAATTTCCAAAGCAGAATATCTGACTTCAGCATTGTTTTTCAGATAAACAAGAATATTCCCTGAGCAAGAGTCAAAAACTTAAATACAGCCTCCCATATAGCAAACGGACTTGGCTCAAATGTGGCCTCATTATGGCACTGCTGGCATGTTGCCAGCACTGGTATGCATAATGTCAGCCGAATGTGGGCCATGCATGGCAATGATGGCACTGCATGCATGACGGCAAGCTACATTTGGGCCAGTTGTGGATGGGAGATGTGTGGCCCAGATCATTGTAGCGATTGTTCACATTGTTTAGACAACATTAGGCTGGGTTATGGCTCAGTGTTTGGGGTTTCTGGTTAAAGTATAAACTTATAGCTGAGAATGAAACATGTTCTGGCCCAGTTCA
The DNA here is from genome assembly GCA_903798035.1 of Danio albolineatus. Classification (NCBI taxonomy): domain Eukaryota; kingdom Metazoa; phylum Chordata; class Actinopteri; order Cypriniformes; family Danionidae; genus Danio; species Danio albolineatus. Next base: position 3,096,057 of record CAIGQQ010030863.1, on the reverse strand, counting down.
GGGCCAAAGGTGTTAAATTGGCTGAGATTCAGGTCGGTTACGGCCCATTTGTGGCCCTTATCTTAAAACCAGTTTTGGGCCAGTTTAGGACCGTCATTCTTTGCAGTACTTGTGGCGAGGGAAAACTTACTGTGTGGCCCAGAGCTGGGCCAGAAAACATTTGCTATGTGGGACCTTTAAACATTGTCATCAGCCAGAGCAGCGTTTCTCAACTGGGTGTCAATACTGTTTTCAGTGGCTTACGGAGTGTTTTTGTGGTGCAAAGCCTTAATATTGAAAAAAGGACGAGTGTTAAAGCTGTTCAAACTAATTCATTTTGGTGAAGTACGTTTGTTTGTGTTGGTTATATGTTTGAAAGAAAGAGAAAATGTTGACTTTAGTGATGACTAGGCTTCATTTAAACGCCACAAGATGCCGTCTGACAACAAGGGAAAAATGCCTCGCAGCAGTTGTTTTCCATCCCAGACCGTATGTTTGTAAATATTCAGTCCAGGAGGTGGCGCTGATCAACAGCAGGATTAATTTACAGACGTTAAAAGCAAGTAAAGTAGATTAAAATGTTTCAAAGCTCAAATGTGACTGTTTATACACATCAGCTGCCGACCGGAAGTCTGAAGCCTCTTTCTTGCGCATACACGCAAAGCATAATGGGTGATTTTGCGTTCTAAAAAAAGGTCTATAAAGTGGAGGAACTATGATGTCAATTTGTATGAAAAAACCCAGAAGCGAGTTAGCATTTTAGCAGTTCCGGTTCCCTCGTCCAAAAGTCAATGGGTTTTTTCAATGGGATTACAGATAAATCGCTTAAATAAGGTTCGTGGCGAATACAAACTTAAGATACTTTCACGTTTTATTATACGACATAAAACACATCTGTTACACCAAGCTGTTGATTTTTTTAAATGTGTTATGCTTCTTTTAAAAGACTGTTGCTATCAAGTTGCCAAATGGGACTACAGGCGGTGTCGGAGACATTATACGTCATCTAGCTGAACTGGTCTGGGGTTGTTGCTGGAGCGCAGCCCGCTTGCGGTGGACATTTGGATTTGTGTGTAATTTAAGTATTTTCATGAATAGTATTTTATAGTTTCTTGTATTTTTCTAATTGGGAATTCATATTGTGTGTAGATAATGCCTTCACTAGTAAAGACTACCAGAACAGATTCATTTGCTGATCATTTATTTTAATTAAACGATATTATGAAGATAACTTACTGTATACCAGTGCAGTCTCTTTCCTGCTCTCAGTAATGCAAACGTGTGAATAAATGTGTAAAAACTACATACATGTGAACTGTTATTTTAACATGATCAATTGATTTTTCGCCGTTTTTATCTTCATCTGAACACATGGACGGAACTTGCAGGCATTTGATAGACCTGTCCCTCACGCCTTATGTGTGTCGTGTATTACTAAGGTAAACAGGCGTATTTATTTGTTTAGAATATATAGTGTTGTCGGAGCAAATAGCCTAGTTGTTAGTGCATCGACACATAGCACCGAAGTGCTCCGGCAACCCGAGTTTGATTCCCGACTCAAGGTCCTTTGCCAATCCTTCCCCTATCTCTGCTCCCCACACTTTCCTGTCTGTCAATCTCCACTGTCCTATCAATAAAGGTGAAAACCCCTAAAAAATAATAATAAAAAAAAGAATATATAGCGTGGATTATTATATAATAAACCGAGAGATTAAACCTTTATCATGGACCATATTTCTAAAAAAATAAGCTTGAAGAGTCGTCCATAGCAGGGTGGTGCTGACGTCACAGGCGAGTGCTCTGAAGTCTGTAGTCCGCTTGTAGCCTAATGTTAGCTTTTCAGTTTTTGTGTTTGCATTTAAGATCCGAGAGTGCTAAAAGTTGTATTTTCGTGTGAGGATTATCCGGCTGGACAAACATGTAAGTGTAATGAGCAGTGTTTGAACACGGAGCTTAAAATTTCCAATCTTCGAAAAGCCTATGGGAAAATCCTATAGGGATTTTATCGAGGGAACCAGTTTTATGCTAGCAGCCGATTGGCCTACAAGCTGACGTCATAGTTCCTCCACTCTATACTTGTCACAGCATTTGGTCCACTAAACATGATACAACGTGATAAACGAGTACAAGGTATGTACACCCCCACACACACACTTGTACAGCAATCTTTATGGGGACTTCTCATAGCTGTGATGATGTTTCTACTGTACAGACTGTATATTCTCTATTCGTCTGCCCCTAAACCAACCCTCACAGGACACAATCTGCAGTTAACATCTTCAAAAGACTTCATACTGTCTGATTTAGGAGCCATTTTCTTAATGGAAATAATAATAATTAAAAAAAAGTCCACACAATGCCAAAATGTACTGGTATTGCAATACTTTCTATACGTTCCCAAAACATGAGGAATACATGGTACATACAAACACACACACATTGTGCTGCTCAGATGAAAGAGTTTCTGGGTTAAACAAGCTCTGCCAGCATCGAGAGTCCAGAAAGAGACGCCACACCGAAACGGGCTATTTTAACATCCCACCGCCAAAGATGGTCTTACCCATAATCCCTCAGCCAGCAGCCACGCCCTCCCTCCCCGCCAGGCTTCCGATAGCTAGCCGGAGTGATTACTAGTTGAAGTTCCAGTGAGCGGCGTGTGGTCACCCGTGAGTCTCAGACGGCACACGCCTACAGTCCGCTGGCTGACCGTCTGATGCAGAATCATACGCAGACCACACAGGTAAACACACACGACCACACTGTCACAGGCTTGCACATTTGCGGCTTTCTCAGCAGCAGAAGTCATTATAGCTGGGGAACTTAGAGCGCAGTGACAGGGGGAGTACAACATTCATTCGTTTTCCTTCAGCTTAGTCGCTTATTTATCAGGGGTCGCCACAGTGGAATGAACCGCCAACTATTCCAGCATATGTTTTACGCAGCGGATGCCCTTCCAGCTGCAAAGCAGTAGTGGAAAACACCCATACACACTCATTCACACTCATACACTAAAGCTAATTTAGTTTTAATAGACCAAGAGCGCATGTGTTTGGACTATAAACCGGAGCATCCGGAGGAAACCCACACCAACACGTGGAGAACATGCAAAGTCCACACAGAAATGCCAACTGGCCCAGCTGGGACTCAAACCAGCGACCTTTTTTCTGTGAGGCGCCCTGTGCCTTGCTGCCCTGTGATCACAACAAATCAATTTTATTTTTGCCATTCAGATTTGCTCAATTAACGTTAGACATTCAGAAAAAGGAGGGAAATAGTCAGACTGATAATGGCAGCCAGAAGAGAAGACAATGTCAAATTTACTTCCCGGGATTCTCACGTATTTTACAATTGTACCCCTCAATCATCCCATAATGCTATTTTCCCATATTTCTCCCGTATGTTCAGTCTTTATAGGAAGGGTGGTAATAAACATTAAAGAGCCGATCTTCCCTACACTGAAAAAAATGATGTCTGCAAAACTGTTGCAAACTATTTATTTGTGTTGAATTTAAATAAACAAATTAAATTTAATAATGTGCAACTCAATTTGTTCGTTTAAATTCAGCCCAAATAAATTGTTTACAGCCACTTAACATAAAAAAAATGTTTCAGTGTATACGCAACCCATACCGCTGAATCACCAGGAGACCCCCTTTGCTCTTAAATGTGAATCTGTTCTGTGCTTTCAGGCATGTAAAATATTTGAAATAAATATAAAAATGGCGGGATTCCCTTTCCTTTTCATTACAGACGTTGTCGCTCCTCCTATGCAACCCTCAAAACAGTCAGTTCATGTAGCAGTGCGTGACTGTCAGACGCGCTCCATAGTGATAAACAGAGGCTGTTTCCCAAACGGATTCTGTACACGTGATTTGAAGTTGAGTGAAAGTGAAGTGGATGCGTGGGGGTTTATTCTTTATTCTCACATGCCTATGTTGAGAGGTATTGATTTGATACAAAGATGATATAACACAAAGCAGGCCCGTAGTCTAGTAAAAGGGGTGGATCATTTTCTCAAAAAGTAGATCTATTTGCAGGTATTCATCTAATTTTTACTTGATTATGAGGTTTAAATGCTGCATTTGAGACATTTTAAGCACTATTTTTAGCTTGTTGGGTGGTCATCAAAACCACGCCGCTGTAAGCACTGGCTTGCATGGTTCAGGACCTGTAGAGCTGCGCACAGATGGATTTGCTTTTCACTGTTTGGACTCTGGGACAAATTCTGGACCTTTGTCAGTGAGAGGTGGGTCTTTCGAACCACCCAAACCCCCCTGGCTATGGGCCTGCAAAGTACAAATCTACATACGCTTTAAAAGTTTTTAAATTAATATTAAAAACACTCAAGAATATAAGAAGCTGTTAACCATTATTTGTTTAATTATTTTTCAAAAGCCTTGTCAGCATCACGGCTATTTACATAAAAGATATGAGATTAAAATCACAAATTATTATTTTATTTTGATATGACAAAAAATGTATAAATTAGAAAAATAAAAAATAAAAATAAAAATAAAAAATGCAGGTCATAAAGTATTTTAAAATAATTTTGTTTCTTTTGAATCAGTTCTGGGCTTTAAGTTGGCAATAAAAAAAGAAATTTTTAATGTTTAATGTTTAATGTTGTATTGTGTGAAAACATTATTCTCCTTCAATAAAAAAAAAAATTGAGGGGGGGAAACGATTCTGAAATTAAACACAAATGTAGGACGGTGCATATTTTCATAATTTGGGGACTGATTGGATCATTGGCTAACAAAATAAATAAAGATGAATAGATGAAAGCAGGGCAGAAATGAGACCTGCACTAATAGCCCTGCCTTAAAAGACTGATAGTCTCGCCCCAAAATACTGATAGCCCTGCCCCTAAAAGACTAATAACCCCGCCCTAAAGGCATTCCATGTGACCAGAAATGAAGATAAGTTGTTTCGAGGGGGGGAGAAGGATATGATTATTGAATTCATGAGCTGAAACGAGACGAAATAAAACAAATAAAAAAAAATTTAAAAAATATTATAGGAAATACTGTGAAAATGTCCTTGCTTCACTTGAGAACATCACTTGAGAAATATTTAAAAAATTATAATAAATCTAGAGGGCGGCTGATAGTTCTGACTTTGACTGTATATATAGGAATAAGTACATAAAGTAACAGAAAGAGTACTGGCAGTTTATTACCAGGTTATTGTACCGTAATATACAACACCAACACAGGCAATATGTCATGTCATAATATTAAAAACACCAATAAAAGTCACTTTTTCAACCTTTTCAACATGAAATGTTGGAAAAGAAAGATCTAAATACCATAATACAATTCATAAACATGACGGAAAAAAGCAAATGTATTGATATGTTTACAGTGCAGTCTCCTGTCTCATTAGGGAGAGTTGATACTGTTAAGCATCTTATTGACTTCTCTGTTTGAAATCTCATAAGGTGTCAAGAACATGGTGACGTTGTGGATGAACTCCCTCATTAACGGTCGAAACTTTGTGCTGTTCAAACCACATCAAAGGAAGAAGAGCTTAAAGAAGTCGGTAACCTTTTAAATCTACATCACACTTCCTGTCTTTTAAACAACAGAACTTAAAGACGCTTCTCGAAATTACAGGAAGAATTATTTTAAGTTCAAGGAAGGAATAAAAACTTTTGATGGTTTGATTCCAGCAGCTGCAAAATGAACACTCGCCAGACACCAAATACATGTAGAAAATATTATTTGAAAGAGAATTAAACTTGTCAAGTGGTGAATCACTCAAAATATAAACTATCGACTAAAGAACAGACCTGTCGCATCTTTCAAACAGCAGCTTCTTTAATTAAAATATAAAAAAAAGATTTCTTACACTATGTGTAAAAAAAAAAGGCCGGTAAAGAACTGTGAAAATGCTACAGTAAAAAAATCTGTAACATGGTTAACAGTAAGTTTCCTTAAAATATACGCTACCTGACAAAAGTCTCGTCACTTATCCAAGTTTTAGGAACAACAAATAATACCTTGACTTATAGTTGATCATTTAGTATCAGAAGTGGCTTATATGAAAGGCAAAGGCCTCTAGATTACGCTGATTTTACCACAGTAAAATATGATCATGTCTTGATTTTGAATGATAAATTAGGACAGTAAGGTTTGACTTTGCTTAAACTAAAGTCTCGTCACTGAACAGAAATAATGTCCAGTATAGAACATAAAGTCATGCTGCAGTGGAGACAGAATGAATATTTTGTGTGACTCCCATGAGCTTAGAGGACTGCATCCACACATCTCTGCAATGACTCCAATAACTAATTAATAAAGTCATCTGGAACGGCAAAGAAAGCGTTCTTGCAGGACTCCCAGAGTTCATCAAGATTCTTTGGGTTCATCTTCAACGCCTCCTCCTTCATCTTACCCCAGACATGCTCAATAATGTTCATGTCTGGTGACTAGGCTGGCCAATGAGCATCTTTGCTTTCAGGAGCTTTGATGTGGAGGCTGAAGTATGAGAAGGAGCGCTATCCTGCTGGAGAATGTATGATGACATGTGTAGGTGCTGTAGTGCTGTCTCATTTCTTAGGGGTAAATATTAAAGCCCTTCCCCTTCACACTCTTTTTCAAGGGCCAAGGGGAAGGGGAAAGGGAAGGGGTAGGGGTACAAAAATAGAATTGGGATTGGGTCTAAGTCAGTCATCCTTATTTTATAGCATTTTATGGAAACATATACAACAACAATAACAATATTCACTTTGCGGGGCATATTCAGTTCATCAGGCAGGTATAAATCTAGTCTAGTAAGATTAAAACTGATTCAGTTCAGCTTAATACAAAAGTAAATTAAGTCACCCAAACATCAATCAAAACAATCCACTTGAAAAATGACTAGCAGTAACTTATAGTCAATAATATAATGTTTTGGAATCATACTATAGCAATTATACTATATATATATCATATGTTTGAGCCTTAGCTGTGTCAGGTGGCATTTCTATGTGGAGTTTGCATGTTCTCCCCATGTTGGCGTGGAGTGTGTATGGATGTTTCCCAGCGATGGGTTGCAGCTGGAAGGGCATGCGTTGTGTAAAACATATGCTGGATAAGTTGGTGGTTCATTCCACTGTGGTGACCCCTGATTAATAGTGACTAAGCTGAAAAGAAAGTGAACTTTTGAATATTAATATACATTTATGTACTTTTTTTTCATGTGGCCAATTTCATTACATTTTTTTACAGTATATGGTGCTTTTAATGATAAAAAAGTAACTTGCTGTTCATCCCTGACAAACAAACAATAACTAAATCAATTAAAAGTAAAAAAAAAAAAGCAAAATATTGATGTTTATTATGTGCATAATATATTGTTTGTTCTGCAGTATGTGGTCTGAAATTTGGTCTGTGTTTCCCGATTAAGATTTTGTGCTGTTGTTTATTTGTATTTGTTCTGTTATTTTCTCATTTTGGTCTTGTCTGCGGTCATAAAAACAAAATCAAACAATCATTAAACTTACAAACATTACATAAGAAGTTTCACCCATCACTGAACATGGTAAAATTGTAACTGTTTTGAATTGATCCGTTCAACTCCTATTAAAATAAAAATATAATAAGTGAATCAAATGACGGTGACTTAATGCAGAGCATCTGAATGTAGGCAAAAGGGTTATTTATGTGTCATGGTTGGAGGTGCCAGATGCACTGATTCAGTATTTCAGAAAAGTCAGTGAGTGGAAAAAAAAAAAATCAAAACACAACCAACCGAGGTCTGCAAAAGAGCATCTCTGAACACACAACACAACCAACCTTGAAGCAGATGACCTACAGCAGCAGCAGAAGTTGAAAAGCACACCCGTGAGACCCCAGTCAGCTCAAAACAGCAAACTTACACCACATCCTAACAAATGGCACTGCACTACACTACACTAACCACTCACGACACTGACATTTTAAGTTTCTATATTAGAAATAGTTTCTGTTTCTGCGAAATCACGGCTGAACAGCAGCAAAAACTATAATGACAATGAACACATTAGTGTGTGTTTTTAATTCAGTGTTAAATGCTACTAATGTGTGTTTGAACACCACTTTAAATGACTAAAAACTCTGTAAAAATGTCCATGATCTAAACAGAAATAATTGTAAACACGCTACAGTAAAAAAACATTGCTTCATTAATATATATGGTGAATAACCATAAATTCACTTTGCCAGAACTCCCTGCACAACACTTCACTTTCTATGCTTTTTTGTTGACATTAAATGGTTCTTTTTATTATTTTTTCCTCATGAGTTATGTATATTAGAGTTTTATGTTGCATCTAATGTTGAGATACACTCACTGGCCACTTTAATAGGTACACCTGTTCAATTGCACCTGTCCAATCACATGGCAGCAACTCAGTGCATTTAGGCCTGTAGACATGGTCAAGACGATCTGCTGCAGTTCAAACCGAGCATCAGAATGGGGAAGAAATGGTATTTAAGTGACTTGGCGTGGTTTTTGGTGCCAGATGGGCTGGTCTGAGTATTTCAGAAACTGCTGATCTACTGGGATTTTCACGCACACCCATCTCTAGGGTTTACAGAGAATGGTCCGAAAAAAAGAGGAAATATCCAGTGAGTGGCAGTTCTGTGGGCGCAAAAAGTCCAGAACTCAACTTGACTGAACACCCTTGTGATGAATTAGAGAATGTGAGCCAGGACTTCTGGTCCAACACCAGTGCTCTGAGCCTTTTGGAGAATGGTCAAAAAATTCCATAAAACACTCCTAAAGCTATTGGAAAGCCTTCACAGAGTTGAAACTGTTATAGCTGTAATAAGTTAGCCAACTCCATATTAAAACCAGCAGATTAGCCTTAATTATGCATGCAGCCTTAATTATGTTAGTGAGGTTTATTCGTTCATTCATTTTATTTTTGGCGTGGTCCCTTTATTAATCTAGGGTCACCACAGCAGAATGAACCGCCAACTGGAAGGGCATCCGCTTCCAGCTGCAACATAAAACATATATGCAACCCAACACTGGGAAACACCTACTGTATACACTCTTGCATTCACACACACACACACACACACACACACACACACACACACTTCAGCCAATTTAGCTTATTCAATTCACCTGTACCACGTCTTTAGACTTGTGGGGGAAACCGGAGCACCCAGAGGAAACCTACGCGAACATGAGGAGAACATGCAAACTCCACACAGATATGCCAGCTGACCCAGCCAGGGCTCGAACCAGCGACCTTCTTGCTGTGAGGCGATAGTGCAACCCACTGCACCACCGTGACGCCCTAGTGAGGTTATATGTTCATTAATTAGATAATAAACCTGTCCATTCAGGACTCAACCCTAACAATTTTTTCTACTGACGTAGCTGGGCCAGTGGTATAGATTTATTTGGCTAAATTTTCTTTAAAAAATAAATAATAGTTCTATAAACAAAAAACAAAGCCAAAATTATGAAGAACATAGATATTGATGAATATATAGAGTAGATATTACTGGAGTTAAACATGCCTAGTTTACATTTTTTGGCAAATGAAGGATTGTTTTGTTTGTAAAAGCAAATCTACAGGTGTTTCTCAGCCGCAAATCCGACAGATCGCACTATTGTGTCTTTCTTTTCTTTTTCATTCTTTTATAATTTGTTTTAACTCATTTTAATCTGTTTTTATCTGTTTTTTTATTATTTTCTTAAACTTCAATTTTATTTCTGTTTATGTAAAGCACTTTGAATTGCCACTGTGTATGAAATGTGCTATATAAATAAACTCGCCTTGCCTTGGAAATCAGATTTTTTTGACAGAAAACAAGTGCTTATTAATTCTGAAAATGATTATTTATTTATTCATTATCCTTCGGCTTACTGCCTTCATTCATCAGGGGTTGCCAACTTATCCAGCATTTGTTTTACACAGCGCCAAATGCCAACTTATCCAGCATATGTTCTACAAACATCCATACACACTCATTCACACACACTCATATGCTATGGTCAATTTACTTTATTCAATCCTCCTATAGCGCATGATTTTGGACTGTGGGTAAAACCGGAGGCCAAAACTAGGAGAGCATGCAAACTCCACACAGAAATGCCAACTGGCTCAGCCGGGACTTGAACCAGCGACCTTCTTGCTTTGAGGCAAAATCGCTAACCACTGAGCCACCAAGTCGCCCAAAATGATTATTATTTTTCTAATTATAATTTTTTTTTATTTCGATATTTAATTCACAATATATTTAATTCCAGTTAACGATAATGTTTTTGATCAATAGTTTTAGTTTTAGCCACCAGATCTCATGGAAGTAATGGCTTTAATGACATTTTATTTTCCCCTTTTCTTAAATATCCATTTTTGGGGCCTGCGATATTGCTTGTAAGTCTCACCCACCATAGACAGGTGTGGCAAAAAGGCCATTTTTGTAGCTTGTTTGTGAGAGACAAACCCAAACACGCGAGTGGGAACTAGAGCGGGCAGGTTTAGACATGAGAGAGAGAGAGTGAGATCACAGTGAGGGTTTTAACTCAGTACAGAGATACAGAGAGAGAGATTGAGAGAGAGAGAGAGCGGGAGGAAGGGAGATGTGATGGGATCGGGGCAGAATGGAGAGGAGAGGGCTGTGTGTGTGAAAGTGTGTAGGAGAGGCTAAGAAAAACATTCCGACCTGGCAGGAAAATGACGGGAAAGAGAGAGAAAGAGAGAGAAAGAGAGAGAGAGAACTGGAGGAGGGTGAGGTAATCTATGAGTGTGTGGTTGGATTACATTCCTAGCCTTGTCCTCTCATGCAGTGGGTTGTGGGACCAGAGAGGGAGAGAGAGAGAGAAACAGAGGGATGTCTGCTGTGAACCAGTCGGACCACTCTAGGGGTGTAGTCGGCACTGACAACCACTAACTGTACACTATATTCTTGTAATTTCCCACACATTTTCTCTGAATCACTACCACTACTGTTAAACTATGTGCATCGTGTAAATATGTGGGTATATATATATACACTATATTGCCAAAAGTTTCAGGACACCTACCTTTCTAAATCGTTGAATGCGGTCTAATCATTTGCATTAGTACAGGTGCAAAATCAAGCACTAGTCGTGTAGCTGCGTCCACAAATATCTGTGAAAGAATGTTTAGGAGCTTAGTGTGTTACTGTGATCGACACCTGTCACATTTGTCATCTGATCAACTGGTTTGGCGGTGGCCAGATTTGGCAAAACTTTTAACGACCCTAGAACATGTACCAGTGCACAAATCTAGGTCCATAAAAAAAACAAACGAGCAAGTCCGGTATTAAGAAACTTGACTGGCCTGCACAGAGTCCTAACCTCAACCCGACTGAACACCTTTGGGATGAATTAGAGTCTGTGAGCCAGACCTTCTGGTCCAAAATCAGTGGCTGACCACACAAATGCAATTCTAGGAGAATGGTCAAAGATTCCTATAAACAAACTCTTAAGCCTTAAGAAAAGCCTTCCCACAGTTGAAGCTGTTCTAGCTGTAATAGGTTGGCCATCTCCATATTAAAGCCAACGGATTATGATTGGGATGTTATTAAGGTTTGGTACTTGTCTGACTGCACTGTGGCAGTTGGGAGGAGGATGCACTCGACTCCTTAGTTCAGGTGGAAGTAACTCTTAATGCTTCAGCATGGTGGACAATTTCACGCACCCAAGAGTAGGGATGGTCCAGCATGACAGTACAGAAGTGTATAAAGCATGGTCCATAAAGACATGGATAAGGAGCTTGGTGTGGAGAAAATTGACTGACCTGCACATAGTCCTGACCTCAACCCGATTGAACACCTTTGGGATGAATTTGAGACTGTGAGCCAGGGCTTCTGGTCCAACATCAGTGCCAGTGCTGTTCTAGCTGTAATAGGTTGGCCAACTCCATATTGAAACCAACAGATTATGATTGGGATGTCGTTAAGGTTTGGTACTTGACTGACTGCATTGTGCAAAGTGTACAGTTTGAAGGAGGAAGGATTAGGATGAAGCCTTGTTTTCAGGGGTTGCTGGTGACCCCTTAGTTAAAGTGGAAGTAACTCTTAATACTTCAGCATATTGAGACATTTTGGATGATTTCATGCTCCCAAGTGTATGGAAATAGTGTAGGGATGTTACAACATGACTGCACAGAAGTATAGAAAGTATGGTCAATAAAGACATGGATGAGGAGCTTGGTGTGGAGGAAATTGACTGGCCTTGCACACAGTCCTGCTCCAACCAGATTGAACACCTTTGGGATGTATTAGAGAATGTGAGCCAGGACTTCTGGTCCAACACCAGTGCCTGACCTCCCAAATGGGATTAAGGAGAATGGTCGAAAATTCCCATAAAAACACTTTGGACATTGGAAAGTCTTCTGGGGGTTGAAGCTGTTATAGCTGTAATAGGCTGGCCAACTCCATATTAAAACCAACAGATTATGATTGAGATGTCATTAAGGTTTGGTACTTGACTGACTGGATTGTGCGGTTGACCCATTGGTTCATGTGGAAGTAACTCTTAATGCTTCAGCATACTAAAACATTTTGGAAACTTTGTGTTTCCAAGTTTGTAGGAACATTTTCCAACATGACAGTACAGAAGTGTAAAAAAATGGTCCATAAATACATGCATGAGGAGCTTGGTGTGGAAGAAACGGACTGGCCTGCACAGAGTCCTGACCTCAACCCGATTGAACACCTTTGGGATGAATTAGAGACTGTGAGCCAGGGCTTCTGGTCCAACATCAGTGCCAGTGCTGTTCTAGCTGTAATAGGTTGGCCAACTCCATATTGAAACCAACAGATTATGATTGGGATGTCATTTAGGTTTGGTACTTGACTGACTGCATTGTGCAAAGTGTACAATTTAAAGGAGGAAGGATTAGGACGAAGGCTTGTTTTCAGGGGTTGCTGTCGAAGCCTTAGTGAAAGTGGAAGTAACACTTAATACTTCAGCATATTAAGATTTTTTGGATGATTTCATGCTCCCAAGTGTATGGAAATAGTGTAGGGATGTTACAACATGACTGCACAGAAGTTTAGGAAGTATGGTCCATAAACACATGGATGAGGAGCTTGGTGTGGAGGAAATTGACTGGCCTGCACATAGTCCGGAACTCAACCCAATTGAACACCTTTGGGATGAATTAGAGAATGTGAGCCAGGACTTCTGGTCCAACACCAGTGCCTGACCTCCCAAATGGGCTTTAGGAGAATGGTCAAAAATTCCCATAAAACACTTTGGACATTGGAAAGTCTTCTGGGGGTTGAAGCTGTTATAGCTGTAATAGGCTGGCCAACTCCATATTAAAACCAACAGATTATGATTGGGATGTCATTAAGGTTTGGTACTTGACTGACTGGATTGTGCGGTTGACCCATTAGTTCATGTGGAAGTAACTCTTAATGCTTCAGCATACTAAAACATTTTGGAAACTTTGTGTTTCCAAGTTTGTAGGAACATTTTCCAACATGACAGTACAGAAGTGTAAAAAGCATGGTCCATAAATACATGCATGAGGAGCTTGGTGTGGAAGAAACGTACTAGCCTGCACAGAGTCCTGACCTCAACCCGACTGAACTGCTTCGGGATTAATTAGACTGAAGACTGTGAGCCAGGCCTTCCCGTCTCACATCAGTGCCAGTGAGACCTCACAAACCAAACTTCTAGAAGAATGGTGAAAAATTCCCATGAACACACTCCTAAACTCCAACACTTCCATCAAACCTTCCAGCAGTTTGAAATACTGAATTGCAGGATGGAGCCACTTTCATGTACTTCTGATAAAAATGTAGTGTAAACTCAAGGGTACTCTAACCGCTAATGTTACTCACAATACATGAATTTAATTGGAACTACAAACATGAGCAAAAAGTGTAAAGAAAAACTACAAAAATGGCAGACCTACAAGACTGACGATTAAGCAGAGGCTTTGGTAAATGCGTTTGAGTGATTGTCAACTAATAATTAACCTGATCAAAAATATTTTATGCTTTTATTTCATCTGCAACAACAATGTATAAAGACGTGTTAGGTCATTAACATCTGAATGCATGCCTAATGCAAACCCCTGAGGAGATTTCCCTGCATTACAGACTCATGAACGGCAGAATAACAGGCTGCTGATTCTTAAATATAGTAGGAAATTAAACATGATAGAAATGCATACATAGCTACAGGATGATTGACAGGGCACGTAACTAAGCAACAGAACAGTCCATTAATGAGTAGTACGACTCAAATCCTGAATACTCTTTCATTACACACCCAAAAGTATGTGTTGTTTTTCTCGACAAAACAGAAGTACATACTTTTAGGATGTAAACCAGTAGGCGAATGGGGATTTATGAGAAAATGAAAGTGTTTTTCTACTTATAATGGATGTAAATCATGGTATAACAGGTGTACGTCAACATACATGCACCACAAAATGTGCATTGTGTAGGATATGGTAGAATTTAGATGGGTTTGTTCCCAAAAGTGAGTCTGAAATATGTGCACCGAGTCAAAAGTGCCTAAAGTTGAAGAAACACCCCTGTATGTGTGCCTTTGGGAGCGAGATTATGTTTACTCCCCATCTACTGCAGAGGGAAAAACACACACACACACACACACACACACACAGTCACTGCAGTAAAGGAAGTGGTTGATTTTTTTTTTTGCACGTTCAGCTGAAAGAGTTGGTCCTCATTTACACGTCTGTCTCACATCAAACGATCAATGATCACAAAACGGAAAAAAGCCGAGCCATGTCATTCATATATCTGACTCACAAAAACAATGAAAGAGATTTAAAAGATGCAAAACATACATCTAATCGACAGCATCTTCACACCTGCTGACATCAATGCAACCATAAAAGGCTGACGGCTGCATGAAATGAGCATTTCTACGGGGTTTCGTGTTTCTGAGTGAATCTTTATGCAAATTCGACAACTGCTATCAGTTTCTGGTCAGCCAATGGGTGTTGCTGATATGCGAGCGTAGGCAGCCACGCATTAAAAGAGTCGCGGAGGTTCAAAATGACTCATTTTAGGGTATTTTAGCAAATCTTCAGTAACCTTTTTGGTAGCCCTGTTTGAGCTCTGAAAGTTACAGTACGTTTTCAGTCAAGAGTCAAGATGATGTCAAAAGACTTAAATCCTTGAGATATGACAGACAAAGTGGAGCTGAATTAAAAACCCCATCCACTTAATATAAAAAAAACATACATTTTTCTTAATCTGCATTTTTCTGCACTGTAAAAAAAATCTGTAATTTTACTGTTTATCTCCATCAGCTGGGGTGGCAGGAAAAAAAAGTAAAAAAATGGCCATTAAATTACAGAAATTTACAGTAAAATAACGACCATTAAATTACAGAAATATACAGTAGAATAACGGCTATTAAATTACAGAAATTTACAGTAAAATAACAGATATTAAATTACA
>CAIGQQ010030863.1:3019099-3034131 GCA_903798035.1 Danio albolineatus | reverse complement strand
TTTAAATCTGTATGAGTGTGTTTCAGTGTGTAGTGAGTGTGTTTCAGCGTTTTAAAATGTGTATGAGTGTTTCTCAGTTCGTTAAAGTGTGTAGTGAGTGTATTTCAGTGTAAAGGGTGTAGTGATTTGTCGCGTCAGTATAATCGGTCTGTGTTTTCCCGAACTGCAGGTCATGCACCTTCACCCATAAACACAACTCTTACTTTCCTCTCTCTCTCGTCCTTCATTTGTGCCCGAGTCTGCGTTGCAAATCCTTCACGAATAAAACTAAAAATTCATTTTGTCTGACCCCAAATCAGAGGGTTTGTGCAGCATGGGCTTTATTACATACTGAGCTTAAACTGTGTTGTGGAGGAGGATGGGTATTATTATCCTGAGCTTCCCACCCAGCTATAAAAACTACAGCCATCCACTAGATCCACCTCCTCTCTCGCTCTATCATTCTTTCAGTCTCTCTCTCATTCTCTCTCTTAGTCATTCTCAGTGTCTCCCTCTCTTTCATTCTCTGGGCCTGTTGCTCTCATTCTCTCATTCTCTGTGTCTTTCAGTCTCTCTCTCTCTCCCCCTCTCTCTCTTTTTCCCATTCTCAGTGTCTCTCATTCAATCTCCCTCACTCTTTCTCCTTCTCGGTATCTCACTCTTTCAATTTCAGTGTCTCAATCTCCCACTTAGTGTCTCACTTTCAGTCTCACTATCTCCTTTTCAGTCACAGTCTCTCATTTTCAGTGTCTCATTATCTCACTCAGTGTCTCACTATCTCATTATCAGTTTCTCACTCTCATTTTCTGAGTCTCCCTCTCATTTTTAGTCTCACTGTGTCATTTTCAGTGTCTCACTTTCTCATTTTCAGTCTCACTCTCTCACTCAGTGTCACACCATCTCATTTTTAGTGTCTCACTATTTCTTCATATTCTCAGTGTCTCTCATTCAATCCCTCTCACTCTTTCTCCTTTTCAGTATCTCACGCTCTTATTTTGTCTCACTCTCCCACTTAGTGTCTCATTTTCAGTCTCACTATCTCAAATTCAAATTTCAAATTCACTATCTCATTCTCACTCTCTCATTTTTAGTCTCTCCATCTCATTTTCAGTCTCGCTCTCTCATTTTCAGTGTCTCATTCTCTCACTCAGTGTCTCACTATCTCATTTTCAGTGTCTCACTCTCTAATTTTCAGTCTCACTATCTCATTTTCAGTGTCTCACTCTCTAATTTTCAGTGTCTCACTCTCATTTTCAGGGTCTCACTCTCATTTTCAGTCTCTCTATCTCATTTTCAGTGTCTCACTCTCTTATTGTCAGTCTCACTATCTCATTTTCAGTGTTTCACTTGTTCTCATTTTCAGAGTCTCGTTTTCAGTGTCTCACTTTCATCTCAGTGTCTCACTCTCTCATTCTCAGTGTCTTACTCTCTCATTTTCAGCGTCTCACTCTCTCAATGTCTCACTCATGAATGAGAGAGTGAGACAGTGAGAATGAGAGTGAGACAGTGAGAATGAGAAAAGGGAGTAACTCTCATTTTCAGTGTCTCACTCTTTCTTAATCTCAGTGTCTCATTTTCAGTGTCTCGCTCTCTCATTCTCACTCTTTCCCATTATGCCTCTCTCTTAATGTCAATGTCTTACTCTCTCAATTTCAGTGTCTTACTCTCATTTTCAGCATCTCACTCTCTCATTCTCAGTGTCTCACTCTCTTGTTCTCAGTGTCTTACTTTCTCAATCTCAGTGTCTCATTTTCAGTGTCTCAATCTCTCATTCTCACTGTCTCACTCTTTAACATTCTCAGTGTCTTACTATCTCAATCTCAGTGTCTCATTGTCAGTGTCTCACTCTTTCACATTCTTTCTTATTGTCAGCGTCTCACTCTCAGAGTCTCACTCTCTCGTTCTCAGAGTCTTTCTTTTTGTTTTCTGTCTCACTCTAGTTCTCAGTGTCTCACTCTCGTTTACAGTGTCTCACTCTCATTTTCAGCATCTCACTTTCTCGTTCTAGGTGTATCGCTCTCATTTTTAGTGTATCATTCATTCTTTCTTAGTGTCTCACTCTCTCATTTTCAGCGTCTCACTCTTTCCATTTCAGTGTTTCACTCTGTCATTCTCAGTCTCCCTCACTCTCTTTCTCAGTATCTCTTGCCCCCTCTCAACTCTATTCATTCTGTGCGTCTCTCTCTTTATCATTCTCTTTCTCAGTGTCTCTCGCTCTCCCTCTCTCTTTCTTGTTGTCAGTGTCTCTCGCTCTTTCTTCTTCGCAGTCTCTCTCTCTCCCTCTTTCTTGTTCTCAGTCTCTCTCTCTCTCTCTCTCCACTCTCTCTCTCTCTGTCATTCTCAGTCTCTCTCTCTCCTCTTTTATTCCTGTCAGCGTCCACACAAACCATTCTCTGAGTTTGTGTGTGTCCGCGTGCGCTGCTGTTTTGGGCTGTCCGCTGCATGCGCGTCTGTGTGTTTTGTGAATGGAGAGGCAGACGGGATGGACAGACGTCAGGATTCAGATCTGAGACTTCACTCAGTCCTGGAATAAAACACACACACACACACACATACGCGCACGCATGAACGTACACCTGAGGATCTGCACGGGTGAGTGTGTTTCTGAGTTTGTTTGTTTGTTGGTGAGCGTCTGTGGGCAGTATTTAACGGCGACTCGTGTTATTTTTTTGAGCTGTTCTTTATGTGTCGTCTCTAGAAAATGAGTGTATGGAGTTTTAATGGCTGTAAACTATGCGCGAAACGCAAACAAGTAGTAATGACATGGCAAATGCACAATTACAGCTGACTCTGGAATGAGTGTGAAGGCAAAACAGGTGTGTAAAATAATGCACAGCGTTTACTTTGTGATTTGATGTACAGAAGGTGTTTGTAATGAGTGAATAAGCGCACAGATTGCTTTTGGACTTTTTAAACGCGCACAAATGCATACTGTCGATTTAAGCGTAACATCTATTTTTAATTATATTATTATAATATTGCGCTACAAATTTTTGCGTTACTTATATTACATATATATATATATATATATATATATATAAAATAATATAACATAATAATATGCTTAGAGTGTGTTATTATGGATGGTATAGAGGTAATAGATAGGATATGTAATATTTTATATTAAATGTAATATATTTTGTAAAACAAATGTATACTTTTGGCATTTTTCTGATATAGTGCAATCTACAACTTACCGTATTACAATTAAATACATATTGAATTAAATACATGTAACGAAAATCATAGTTTATATAAATAAAACTACGGGGGAAAAAATAAGGAACCACTTGACAATTCTCAGTTTCTCTGGATTTTAATTTATAGTTACATGTTGACGTTTACATTAATTTTTAGACAACAATAGCAATGTATTAACTTCCGAAGAGTTAAAAAAAATCAGTAAGTAATTAAATAACCCTGATTTACTTAAACAGTGAATTAATTTTTTTATTATTCGGACTGATTGTCATTTTTAATGCATTAAATTACAATATTTTTATTTGAAAATTGGAAGAAATCTTCACAGACCTTTATTGGACGAAACAAATATTAACATTTAACGCAACTTACAAACACAGACCTGATAAAACTAGAGAAACGGATAATTTTCAAGTGGTCTCTTAATAATATATATACATATTTACACACGCACACACACACGCACACGCACACACACACACACACACACACACACACACACACACACACACACACTTAAGGAAGCGCACTTTGTGAACAATTTATCCAAAAGTTTTAAAACAATCCAGCTTGACGTCATGCAAAGCAAAAATCAGATCTGTATCAGATTTGTTTCCACACAAAGTGGCCCAGATCAGACTGCAAATGTCAGGCTGTG
Source organism: Danio albolineatus (assembly GCA_903798035.1). NCBI lineage: Eukaryota > Metazoa > Chordata > Actinopteri > Cypriniformes > Danionidae > Danio > Danio albolineatus. The sequence goes on along the minus strand of CAIGQQ010030863.1, from coordinate 3,030,293 downwards.
GATTTACCGCTGTTGACGTTATTAAAAGCAGGTCATTTATCAATCGATCTGATTAGAAGTGTGATGTGAATGTGCTCTGACTTTATATAGAAACAACAAACAACTAGTTATCATTCTCAGAAGCCCGTCTGAAGTTTAGACAGACATTAGATGAGGGTTACATTGGAAAAAGGCGTCATGAAGACGTTAAGAGTGATTGTGTGTGTTTTTGTGTGTGTGTGTGTCTATGCGTGTGTCTTAGTGTGTGTGTGTGTGTGTGCGTAACTATCTTTGCATGTCTGAGTGTGTGTGTTTGTGCCTGTCTATGTCTGTGCCTGTGTCTTTGCATGTGCGTATGTGCGGATCTATGTGTGTGTATGTGTTTCTGTGTGTGTATCTATGCGTGTTTGCATGTGTGTGTATGTGCATATCTGTTTGAGTGTCTGTGTGTGTAACTGTGCGTGTGCACTTGTGTGTGTCTAGGAGTGTGTGTGTGTCTGTGTGTGTGTGTGTATATGCATGCGTGTATATCGATACGTGTGTCTGTGTGTTTGCATTTGTGTGTTTGTATGTGTGTGTGAGTATCAATGTGTGCCTGTGTTTTAGTGGGTGTGTGTGTGTGTGTGTGTGTGTGTGTGTGTGTAACTATCCTTGTATGTCTGAGTGTGTGTGTTTGTGTCTATCTATGTGTGTCAATGTGTCTTTGCATGTGCGGATCAATGTGTGTCTATCTGTGTGTGTGTGTGTCTGTGTATATTTATGTTTGAATGTGTGTTTGCATGAGTGCGTAACTGTTTGTCTATGCGCGTGTCTGTGTGTGTATTCATGTCTGTGTGTGCGTGATTCTTTTTTTTGTGTGCACTTGTGTGTGTCTGGAAGTGTTTGTGTGTGTGTGCACGCATGCGTGTATATCTACGTGTGTGTTTGGATGTATGTGTGAGTATCAAGGTGTGTCTGTGTCTTAGTGTGTGCGCGTAACTATCTTTGCATGTCTGAGTGTGTGTGTGTGTGTTTGCCTGTGTGATTATATGTGCGTATGTGTGTATCTCTGTGGGTCTGCATGTGTGTGTATGTGCGTATCTATGAGTGTCTGTGTTGAGCATGAGCGCGTAACTGTGTGTGTGCCTGTGTTTGCGTGTGTGTCTCCGTGTGTTTGCATGTGCGCATAACTGTGTGTGTGTGTCTGTGTTCGTTTGTGTGTTTGCATATCTGTGTATGTATGCATATCCATGTCTGTGTTTGCATGTGATGTGTGTGTGTGTGTGTGTGCATATCTATCAATGAGTGTGTGTGTGTGTATCTTTCTATGAGTGTGCGTCTCTGTGTGTTTGCATGAGAGCGTAACTGTGTGTGTGTGTGTGTGTGTGTATTTGCATATATGTGTATGTATGCATACATGTCTGTGTGTTTGCATGAAGTGTGTGTGCGTATCTATCTATGTGTGTGTGTGTTTGTTTGAATGAGCGCGTAACTGTGTGTGTGTCTGTGTTTGCATGTGTGTGTCTCTGAGTGTGCGTCTGTGTTTGCATGTGCGCATAACTGTGTGTGTATGTTTGCATATCTATGTGTATGTATGTACGTATATCTATGTCTGTGTTTGCACGTGCGCATAACTGTGTGTGTGTCTGTGTTTGCATATCTATGTGTATGTATGCAGATCTATGTCTGTGTACCATGTGTGTGTGCACATATCTATGTGTGTGCATGCTTGCATGTTTGCATGTGAGTAACTGTGTGTCTGTGTGTTTGCATGTGATCATAACTGTGTATCTGTGTGTGCGTGTGTGTGTTTGAAAATATATGTGTATGTATGCATACCTATGTCTGTGTGTTTGTGTGTGTGTGTGTGTGCATATATACCTATGAGTGTGTGTGTCTGTGTGTTTGCATGTGCGTGTAACTGTGTTTGCAAATATGTGTATGTATGTATACCTATATCTGTGTTTTTGCATGTGTGTGTGTGTATATATATATATCTATGAGTGTGCGTGTCTGTGTGTTTGCATGTGTGTGTGTGTGTGTGTGTGTGTGTGTAAACAGGGCTGAAGGCAGCTTAAAAGCAGTGTAAATGACTGTTTTTGCAGCAGGTGAAGTGTGTGATGCAGGTGTGTGTAGCGTCTTGCTTCATGTATTTACCAAACAGCAGACATTACACAATGGCTGTGTGTAATCATGCGCGTTTCGTAAGTGTCATTTATGTGTGTGTGTGTTCTGATCTCAATCAGTCGGCGGCTCAGAAGCAGCTCAAACACTTGGGTCAGATTTACAGCTGGAGTGTAAATGAACTCCAGAGGCTCGCAGACGGCCAAACACACCACACTTTATTATGTTTTCTTTAACTTTGAGCGGCACGGTCCTGCTTTCTGTCTGTGGTCGCTCCAGAGCTTGTATTAGTGAGACTGACAGCTAACAGGGACATCATTTAAAAATAAAATAGGATAGAATATACAACCCCAAATCAGAAAGGGTTGGGACAGTATGAGAAACGCAAATAAATAAGTAGTGATTTCTAAATTTGCTTTGACTTGTGTTGCATTGCAGACAATACAACAAACATTTAATGTGTTTCTCATCATTTCTATTGCTTATTTTATAAATAAACATATATTCTACTTGTAGTTCTTGCAACACATTTCAAAAAGAAGTTGGCACCGGAGTAATTTAGAGCTACACACATCACGCACGCAATAAATATATACACTATATATGCAATAATATTTTATTAGACAAAATCAATTTTTTGTTGTCAAATATTGTGTGTATATTCAGTTGAAGTCAGAATTATTAGCCCCCCTGTTTATTTTTTTCCCTAATTTCTGTTTAACTGAGAGAAGATTTTTTTTAACACGTTTCTAATTATAATAGTTTTAATAACTCATCTCTAATCACTGATTTATTTTATCTTTGCCATGATGACAGTAAATAATATTTGACTAGATATTTTTCAAGACACTTCTATTCAGCTTAAAGTGACATTTGAAGGCTTAACTAATGTAGGTTAATTAGGTTAACTAGGCAGGTTAGGGTAATTAGCCAAGTTATTGTATAATGATGGTTTGTTCTGTCGACTATTGAAAAAAAAAAGATCTTAAAAGGGGCTAATAATATTGACCTTAAATATTTTTTTAAAAAATTAAAAACTGTTTTTTTTAAATTCTAGCCGAAATAAAACAAATAAGACTTTCTCCAGAAGAAAAAATATTATCAGACATACTGTAAAAATTTCCTTGCTCTGTTAAACATCAGTTGGGAAACATAAAAAAAAAATCAATTAAAAAAAAAATCAAAGGGGGACTAATAATTCTGACTTCAACTCTATATGATGACATCATGATGAGAGTATATAACATATTACTAGATATTTTTCAAGATACTACTAGATATTTTTCAAGATTGTAATATACACCAGAAACCACTCAGGTACAGTCATGCAAGTGTTTGGGAATGTACATGGATAGATCTCTAACATGGGACACTCACGTACTGTAAACTGGATCTGTGAAAAGCTTCACCTAAGACTGTATTTTCTACAAAGCTTTTGGTTCTATGGTGTTGACAAGAAAATCATGTACTTATTTTATGAGGCTGTATTTGAGAGTGTCATCAGTAGGGCCAGACAGAATCTGCGGACAATTTTTGCTATTTCTGTGGAGCATTTTGTAAAATCTGCGGATTTATACGGAATGATTTCGGGAGTGTCATAACTAAAACCTTAATATATGAAATAAAAAGTAATACCTATTTAACTTTAATGTTTACAATGGAAATCCAATTTGATCCACTTTATTTGGTAAACAAAGCAAGTCTCTCATAGAAAATCACTACTAAAAGACAGAAAATATGACTTTACAAACTGTGTTGTAAATAAATCATTTGAATATATTCATATTAGTCAATATTATTACTGAAATTAATTTAAAAACTGAATAAATATAAATTTACACACATTTACACAAGTAAATAAACTCAAATAAAATCTGCGGGAATCTGCGCGTGCAGATTCCGTGTGGGCCTAGTCATCAGGTATGGTCTATCTACATGATATGGCAATCTTTCTGTAAATCTGAAATCAAGCATTTTTAATATTATCAGAACTGCTATGAGAATAATAGTATCAGAAACTCTTACTAGTATTCAAACACTCTATGAGCAGTGCACTCCAAATGATGCGCAAAAGAATTCTGAACAATCCATCTCACGTACTCTTCCCATTATATGACCTTTTATCTTCTGGGAGAAGATACAGAACCTTCCGCTGGAAGCAGAACAGACTTCAGAACTCTTTAATCCCAGTGTCAGTCAGGCTATTGAACACTGGTCAGTAGTGTGCTTTATGCTTTTCTTGTTTGTCATTTTTTTGCATGTTTGCTTATTTTATCATTTCTATTGTGTCAGAACTTGCTGAAGTGCTCTGAGTGTCCACAGAAAATTTCCCCTTGAGGGACAATAAAGTCTACAAACAAACAAACAAACAAACAAACAAACAAACAAACAAACAAACAAACATCATTGAGGTGTTTTATAAGAACAATGCTTATGTCCTTATAATTCAAAATGTGCCACAAGTCTCTTGTGAGGGTTGATTTTAGGGCTAGGGCCATACAATAACCAGTATGTACTTTATAAAATAGATTACGTCTATGGAGAGACCTTGTAAACCATCAATACCAATTGAAATCAGAATTATTAGCTTTCTTGAATTATTAGACCCCCTGTATAGTTTCACTCAATTTCTGTTTAACGTAGATATTTTTCAAACACATTTTTAAAGATGATAGTTTTAATACCTCATTTCTAATAACTGATTTCTTTTATCTTTGCCATGATGACAGCACATAATATTAGACTAGATATTCTTCAGGATACTAGTATTCAGCTTAAAGTGACATTTAAAGGCTTAACTAGGTTAATTAGGTAAGTTAGAGTAATTAGGCAAGACATTGTATAAATAGTTTGTTAGGGAGACAATTGAAAACAAATATTTCTTTAGGGGGCTAATAATGTTGACCTTAAAATGGTTTTTAAAAGAAATCAAAACTGAAAAAAAGCAAAAAGCAAATGATGTATAGTACAGTAGGGCTAATAATTGTGCCCTCAACTATTAAACACAGTATATACAGTAAAAAAAAAATGCAATAAGTAATATAATAACATGTAATATTATTCTAATTTTATTAGAACTCTATTTTTATTTTCTATATTATTTTCTGTTATAATTATCTATATTACTTACTTTAAAAAATTTTTTTTAAAAACACAAAATGTTTTTTGAAAATAATATATATATGTATATCTCATGTGTGTGTTTTTGCCAAAATGGCAACACAAAAAGTTTCAAATACAAAATTAGACACATGAAATATCACGTATTAAAATTTACAAACAACAAAACATTCTCATGATTCTTCCAGGACATCAAACGATTTTAAAAACATATTTAGAGGTGGAATTGTTTCTAACATGATAACACTCTGCATTTCATTACATTATGTAGGCCCAGAGGAGGAAGACTCTAGGAAATACTCTAGTAACAGTTAAAATGTACTTTAATTTAATTTAATGCATATGCATTTTTTTTCTTTAGCGCAGGAAAAACCAACAAACCATTTTGTACAAAGTACAATGATGAGTATGTGAAGATGCATTCGTCACAAATCGTATTGCTGCATGATATATGCTGCCCAACTTTATGAGATTTAACAAGAAAGAACAAAACTTAATGCAACCTGTCTAGCTAAATGAAACACCTGAAGCTCCAAATGTAGGACCATAATCTTCATAAACTTACTGCAATCTTTTAGCTGTATTTCTAACTAAATGAAACACCTGAAGCTCCAAATGTAAGACCATAATCTTCATAAACTTTCTGCAGTCTTTTAGCTGTATTTCTAACTAAATTAAACACCAGAAGCTCCAAATGTAGGGTTACATAGCTTGAATACTTCTAAAACTGAAACCAAAATCAAGTCCACAGCCGCCAAACCACCAATAAATGGTTTGCAGTGTGTAACATGTAAATGAGTCGTGAATCGGCAGGCTGTGATTGGCCATAGCCGGAGCTCACAGACGGAGAAAGATCTGTCTGTAAACAGGGCTGTGAGTCTCAGCCAAGCTGATAGGTGATATTTGACTAGATATTTTTCAAAATACTAGTATTCAGATTAAAAGTGATATTTAAAGGCTTAACTAGGTTAATTGGGGTAAAGTTATGGTAATTAGGCAAGTCATTGTAAAACAGTGATTTGTTCTGTAGACAATTCAAAACAAATATTTTTAAGGGGGCTAATAATATTGACATTAAAAGGGTTTTAAAGAAATTAAACACTTTATTTCTAGCCAAAATAAAGCAAATAAGACTTTCTCCAGAAGAAAACATATTATAGGAAATACTGTGAAAAATTCCTGACTCTGTTAAATATCACTTGAGAAATATTTGAAAAAAGAATAAATATTTCACAGGGGGGTTAACAATTTTGCCCTCAACTGTACAGTTTATACAGAAAATAAAGTAGCATCATACAGTACATAACTACTACTACTTCTACTACTACTTATAATAATAATAATAATAATAATAATAATAATAATAATAATAATAATAATAATAATATGTAGCAATATCATCTTTTTTTTTTCTTTAGAAATCACCTTGTATGTTTGGAGGCGGGATTGGTGTCGGGGTGGCGTTTCAGCTTATTCATGACAATTTGCTTTTGTATAATCTATTTATTAGTATTAGCATTATTTATTATAAGCATATTTATATCTGTTTTAATAAAAACAAGTTTAGATTTGTCTACCTGTGGGGTTTTGGAGACGTCTTCATCACCATATGGGGCATAAGAACAGGACGTGTGTTTGGATATAACTCAGTGTTTTCACCACACTTCATTATTATTGTTCATTTATTTATTTGCTGGAGATTAGAGCTGAATTTAGAAATACTTTTGAAACAAATCTCTGTGCTTAACAAACTAAATTAAATATGTAGGCTAATGGATGTCCTCAGTGGAGTGAGTTTCCACGGTTTCCTTACTCCACAAAAAAGTAAAAGGAGTAAAAAGTAAAAATAAAGTAAAGAGAAAGTAAAGAGGTCGAATGGAGGAGCCTCGTTCTTTATCCTCACGCTGCAGATGCTCTGTTTAACTGTTTTCTTGCTAGTGAAGGGTTTGGTTTTTCCTCTGGTGTGACGCAACTGACTCTTAAAGGGAATGGGAAATGAGACTCTGATTGGTTTAATGCACGTTATGCACACCCAGAACTCATTAAGAGAATAAGCACAACCCTGTTAGACCATGCACCGGGGTGCAGAGCATATTTTACCATCCTTAAAATAGCAAAAGTGGATTCGCACAAGCTCTTAATGCTTTTGCACCATGTGCTTTAGACTTTGAGCCTAAATCACTCAAATAGAGCCATAGGTCTGTTCAACAACATATTTAACTACATTAATAATAATTAATTAATAATACATTTTAAAAATTGCACAATATACGTTTTCTTTAAACAATACATATCATGTGTGTGTGTTTTTAAAAGATTTCACAAAGAGGAACTAAACTTAAATGCAACCTTACTGGCTAAATGAAACACCAGAAGCTCTAAATGTACGGTCAAAAATCCTCCTACATACCCTGAAAACATCTAAAACTAAAGTCCACAGCAATTAAACCGCCATTAAACGGTCTGCAGTGACTAATATGTAAATGAGCCTCATCAACTTAGCCCATATTCGAATCGGCAACCTGTGATTGGCCGTTGCCAGAGCTCACAGACGGAGGCAGATCTGTCTGTAAACAGGGCCGTGAGTCTCAGCGAAGCACTAATAGACTCAAACCTACAGGTGCCCCTGCAGGTGAGGCCCCTAAATGATGTCCCTCAGGACCCGCCGAACCCACGGCTGGATTTAGCCAATTTACCAGCAGTAAATCTGAGCCGCGTGACACGCTCCAGCCCTGCCTCCCTGAAGAGCCCATGATGAAATACTGAGCACAAATCTACACTGTTTTAACTTTTCCGAGGAGATGCTGTAACTTTGCCTTATCAAGAGTTGGTCATCTTTGCATCACAAAGTCAGAAAAGGTGTCAAAAATATATACGACTGAAGTCATAATGATTAGCACTCCTGTGATATTTAATTCTTTAAAAATATTTCCCACATATTTAACACATTTTAAACATAATAGTTTTAATAACTCTTTTGTCTTTGCCATCCTGACAGTGTATAGTATTTTACTACTTAGACTAGGGGTGTCCAAACTCGATCCTGCAGGGCTATATCCTGGAGAGTTTAGCTCCAACTTGCTTCAACACACCTGCCGGGAAGTTTCTAGTATATCTAGTAAGAGCTTAATTAGCTGCTTCAGGTGTGTTTGATTAGGGTCGGAGCTAAACTCTCCAGGACACCGGCCCTCCAGGACCGAGTTTGGACACCCCTGACTTAGATGTTCAGCTTAAAGTGCAATTTCAAGATTTAACTACATTAACAGTTCTGTATTTTTGTGATTCACAAGTGTTTATTTATGGTGGTGAATTGCATTATGGGATGTTGATCTCTGCTCTGTCGACTTTTAATGTTAAAAATATAACTCTACAACAGTGTTGGGTAAGTTACTTTAAAAAAGTAATTAATTACTAATTACTTAATCAATATTGTATTTAAAATACTTTTCTAATTACTGTGTCTGAAAAGTAACTTTATTACTCAATAAGTAACTTAACTAAATACTTCTTGAAATCCCTATAAACCTTGAGTGGACAAATAATAAATATTTAACTCTGTAAATAATAAATACTTAGATAAAACATATGAGTCAAACATGAAATAGTTTAGCCTTTTAGTTTTCTGAATCATCTTTGTTATATTCCATTTTTTTAAAAATCTATAATAATTACATGCATAATAATTTTTAGTATGCAATGTAACCTTCTTAAATATTATTCTGCATATCTATCGATCAGGCAGGATCATGCAATCTTTACCAAAACAGCATTATTTTTGGCGGTATTAGAATGAAAGCCCGTGCAGTTTGATCGGAAGTGGACAAAAGGCTTCAGATTTATACGGCATGTTTTTGAACTGGATTGTGTCTCTCTTGTTTACCTGTGATCCGATCGAGCAAAAGGTGTCTGTAAACAGAGCAGCATCAGTCATGTTAAATTCGCCGACTCCCTCTGTCACATCTGCATAGTTATCCTAGCCTTTCTCATAGTAATCTTCATGAACCAGCCCATGTAAGGTGCGCGATAGCCTTGAAAAAGCCGCGCGCTACAGCACGCAGGCGTGCAATGAGGAAGAATAAATTGATTAATACTGTAATGTTCTTGTCCGGGAATATTTTCATTTGGTAAAACAGCCACTCGCTTCAGCTGAGTCCGACATCTTCCGCTTTATGACTAGCAGTAAACTGGCGCGCGGCGCTATCACATGCACCTGCACTACGGTGATTTTAAAGCACTAGAGTTTACTTTTACCTTTAGAACATAAATTAACAAAATTGTGTAAGATTATTCAGCGAGTTTAATTATTTTACAATGTAACGCAAGTACATTATAAGTAACTGTAATTAAAATACCTAAAAATGAACAGTAATTAGTTACTTTACTTTTTCAGTGGAAAAGTAATTTAATTACAGTACCGCGTTACTTAGTAACATGTTACACCCAACACTGATCTACAGTTTAATAAAGTAACTTTTATTGACATTTTTGTAATTTATAATGTATAAGAAATTATACAGAGCAGTGGTTCTCAAGTGGTTCTCAGTGGTTTCTCTTCCTTCTAGTGGTATGCGGAGGACTCGCTGAACAATTAAAGTTAAATTAAACACAATTTTGACACTTTGACGCGTACGACAACACCGATATGATCAGTAAATTGTTTTTAATAGGCTAATTTACTCCCCATGTTTGTAACAATTGTGGTGGACGAATCCTGTGTTTTTATATCCCAATATTGACAGGTATAGTTTAATCACTTGCTTTTCTAACACACAAAGACTACTCTTGCAGTAAGCAGATCTAATTTCCAATTTAAATATGTAAATCCAATTCATATATTTAAAATACAAGTTAATGTTTAGATTTTAAAGGCATACAAATAAGTCATGCAACATATTTCAAAGATTTTATATATGAATATGATGACATAGCCTATATTTAGGTCCAAGGTCCAATTTTAATTTCTCTCTGACTCTGAAGTGCTGTACTGTATGTTTGCAAGTTTTCTTCCCAACATACCCCACAATATCGACGAAACAGTCTGCACCGTCAAGAGTACCTGGGGTAGCACCCAAAAGGCAGAGGAAGATGCTAACCATCGCATTAAAAGTTCTGGACTAGCTAAAGGTAGAAGTTACGTGGCTGTAGGGCACCATTACGGAATAAATCTTCAGTTCATTAGATAAAGAAGGAGGGAAATAAGGAAACCAATAAGATTCAAGAAAGAAGCAAAAATGGTTGTAGAAGACCTTCGTAAGGATGGAGTCTGCTTAGGGCTGGGCAATTAATCGAAATGTAATCGAAATCGACATTCAGAACCTATCCAGGTCATGTACCTCTCAAAATATTTAACAAGACTAAAATTTGATGTCGCAAGTTTGCACTACATTGACGATGATTGGAAGCTGCACGTAGGGCTGGGCGATACGGCAAAAATGCAATTTCAAAAAAAAATTTCCATCATGATAATAACGATATATATTTCAATAAGTTGTTAACACTTCCAAATTTAAAAGAGTACCCAACAATGACTGAAGACACAAAAATTAGAGGGTCCATAAAATGGCATAACATTTTGTTCTGTAAACAATTGAGAAAATAAACTTCTTAAGGGACCTAATAATATTGACCTTAAAAGTACTTTTAAAAGAAAAAATGTAAACTGCTTTTATTCCTGACAAACTAAAGGAAAAAATAAGACTTTCAACAAAAGAAATAGATTTTCTTTTCTAAAAAATACTGTGAAAACTTCTCTGCTCAAAAAAATTATTTTTGCTTCTTGTTCAAACTACATATTTAAAATGAGCTGAAACAACACAACTCTGGATATTTTTGGGCGAAACTTAATTGTTTTAAAGTTCAATGGACTTGAACGGATTGGATTTGTTAACTTGAAATATTCACAAAAAAATACAAATTACTCATTTTATTAATTATTTTGTTTTATTAATTATATATATATATATATATATATATATATATATATATATATATA
>CAIGQQ010030863.1:3005357-3019089 GCA_903798035.1 Danio albolineatus | reverse complement strand
TATATATATATATATATATATATATATATATATATATATATATACACACATACACACACACACACACAGTTGAAGTCAGAATTTTTAGCCCCTCTAAATTACTGGCCCCCTTGTTTATTTCTTCCCCCAATTTCTGTTTAACGGAAAGAAGATTTTTTTTCACCATATTTCTAAACATAATAGTTTTAATAACTCATCTCTAATCACTGATTTCTTTTATCTTTGCCATGATGACAGTAAATAATATTAGACTAGATATTCTTCAAGACACTTCTATACAGCTTAAAGTGACACTTAAAGGCTTATCTAGGTTAATTAGGTTAACTAGGCAGCTTAGGGTTATTAGGCAAGTTATTCTATAATGATGGTTTGTTCTGTCGACTATTGAAAAACAAAGAGCTTAAAGGGGCTAATAATATTGACCTTAAAATGGTTCTTAAAAAATTAAGAACTGCTTTTATTTTAGCTGAAATAAAACAAGTAAGACTTTCTCCAGAAGAAAAAAATATTATCAGACATACTGTGAAAATTTCCTTGCTCTCTTAAACATCATTTGGGAAATATTTAAAAAAGACAGAAAAATTGAAAGGGGGGCTAATAATTCTGACTTCAAATATATAAATATATAAAAACTCTCCAAACTGATAAATCACTCAATTAATTGTTAAGCAAATGTTGTTGTCCCAGTTAAACAATGATCAAAGCTTAAACGTGTGTGTTATTTTGAAAGATCAAAAACTTGAGGGGGTAGTTTGGGTTTTTACTTACAGTGTCATATATGTTTTGTGATATGACACACTGCGATTGATGTCGATCTCAGAACTGGTAATGCTTAATTGTTCAAAGAGAAAAATAGGAAAATATCTGCAAATGAGGTTGTTGTCGATTCAACTGGAATTACAATGCATGCTTTCATTTCTGTACAGTGAGTTTATAAATGAGCATTCGACACAGCAGGAAAAACTGCTCAAATTCATGAAGTTTTACAAAAAATATTGAACTGATTTAGTCAAATGAAAATAAGGAAACACTTTAAATGAATGTATTAGTTACTAACACGAACAATCCATTTATTACAGTATTCATCTTTGCTAACGTTATTGAAAATAAAGTTCTTTTTTAGCTCTTGTTAACTTGCAGTGCATTAACTAACGTTAACAAGCACAACTTTTTAAACACTGCATTAGTAAATGTTGTACAAGACTGCTAATACTTAGCTAACTATTTTTAATTGTTATGAAAATATTTACACTTTCTAAGTGACACAAAAGAAGGTGTGTGGAAATTACTGCACGCAGTATGATCTGAAAGCAACATTCTAACTAATAAAAAAAAAAAGATTTTAGCAGAAACCCTTTCCTTATTGCTTTAAATGATGTCCTTATTGAAAGTCAATAAACCACATACAAGTGAAACTAAATTAAAACCCACAGATCCCGCACTGTAAAAACAACAATTTGTAAGTTAATTAGTAAACTTGTTGCCTTTAAACGCGATTAGTTAACTTTACTTTAAAAAGAAATGAGTAAACCTGTTGCTTTAAAAAGGATTTGTTCACTTGTGAGTGAGTGAAACGTGTTGTTTTTAAAGCGATTAGTTGAATTTACTTAAGAGTGAATAAGCCTGTCGCTTTTGAAACAATTAGCTGATTTTACTTTAAAAGCAACAAGTTTACTTATTTTTTTAAAGTGATTAGTTGACTTTACTTAAAAAAGTCAGTAAACCTGTTAAAGTGATTAGTTGACTTTACTTAAAAAGTGAGTAAACCTGTTAAAGTGATTAGTTGACTTTACTTTAAAAAAGTGAGTAAACCTGTTGCTTTTAAAGCGATTAGTTGAGTTTACTTTAAAAAGTGAGTAAACCTGTTAAAGTGATTAGTTGACTTTACTTTAAAAAAGTGAGTAAACCTGTTGCTTTTAAAGTGATTAGTTGACTTTACTTAAAGTGAGTAAACCTGACGCTTTTAAAGCGATTAGTTGATTTTACTATAAAAAAGTAAGTAAACCTGTTGCTTTTAAAGCTATTAGTTGATTTTACTTAGTAAAATGAGTAAACCTGTTGCTTTTAAAGCGATTAGTTGTCTTTAAAAATGTGAGTAATCTTGTTGCTTTTAAAGCGATTAGTTGACTTTAAAGTGAGTAAACCTGCTGCTTTTGAAGCGATTAGTTGACTTTACTTTAAAAAGTGAGTAAACCTGCTGCTCTTGAAGCGATTAGTTGACTTTACTATAATAAAGCGAGTAAACCTGCTGCTTTTGAAGTGATTAGTTGACTTTACTTTAAAAAGTGAGTAAACCTGTCACTTTTGAAGCGATTAGTTCACTTTACTATGATAAAGTGAGTAAACCTGTTGCTTTTAAAGCGATTAGTTGATTTTACTATAATAAAGTGAGTAAACCTGCTGCCTTTGAAGCGATTAGTTGATTTTACTATAATAAAGTGAGTAAACCTGTTGCTTTTAAAGCGATTAGTTGATTTTACTATAATAAAGTGAGTAAACCTGTTGCTTTTAAAGTGATTAGTTGACTTTAAAGTGAGTAAACCTGTTTAAGTGATTAGTTGACTTTAAAAAAGTGAGTAAACCTGTTGCTTTCAAAGTGATTAGTTGACTTTACTTAATGAAGCAAGTAAGCCTGTTGCTTTTGAAGTGATTAGTCGGCTTTACTTTAAAAAAGTGAGTAAACCTGCTGCATTTAAAATTATTAGTTGACTTTAAAAAGTGAGTAAACCTGTTGCTTTTAAAGCGATTAGTTGACTACTTGAGTCAACGTGAGTAAACCTGTTGCTTTTAAAGCGATTAGTTGACTACTTTAAAAGCAGCAGGTTTACTCATTTTTTTTAAAGTAGTCAACTAATCGCTTCAAAAGCAACAGGTTTACTCACTTTTTAAAGCGATTAGTTGACTTTAAAGCGAGTAAACCTGTTGCTTTTAAAATCATTAGTTGATTTTACTCTTTCAAAGTAAGTAAACCTGTTGTCTTAAAACGATTAAATAAATGAACCATACGGAAAGTCAACTTCAAATTAAAAGTTAAGCTTATTTACTGTAAACAAAGTAACTAATTACTTTTTACAGAGTAATGATAAGCAGACGTCTTATGAAATCATATGATCAGTCTCTGCATAAAAAAAGAACATTATTTAATAATTTCATCAGAATTACTTCAGACTGTGATAAAAGTGCTTAGGTTGTGGATTAAAGGGAATAATGTAGTAAATAATGTTCAATCTCTAGCATCTTTAATCGTTTCAGTGTATCTTTAGGAGCTTCATGTATTAATAATTATGTTTTGTTTCTTTTGCATTTCATGAATCACCAAGAACCACAGTTTCAGCTACAAAAAAAAATCTTCTTTAATGTCTGTTTGAAGAAAAGTAAAAGGTATTGAATGCGAGCTTGAGTGCAAGTAAAGTAAAAGTTCGTTTTAATTCCCTGATCTACGCCTTTGTGCGATTAATAATTTGAAAGCAATGTTTTGATTGTTCACACTGAATGCATCCTCTTTTTATAAAGTAGCATTTTTATTAATCGCTTTCATATCACGAAATAACATCAGAAGTGATTCGTGAAAAACACAAAAGTGGAGCGATTTTGTGACGTGCTTGTTACATGTTAATTTCTGCTGACAATGATGCAGAAATCAAAGCATAACATCAAGCAAAGTTTTTTCCTTTTAAACAGAGCTGCAGGAAACACACAGAATGCATTTCTGTGCAAAAAAAAAAAATCAACGCGTGGCTTTTTTTGGGGCTAAAGAGCAGACACTGTGTGAGGGTATTTTCCTCAGCTCTTTCCACAAACTGTAGACTAACATACTATAATACATCCTGAAGATTAATTTCTGAAACTGCTTTAACCTTAAACGTTAAAGTTGATTAATGTTTTAATTTCACACAGCTGGAGTCAGAACTATTAGCCCCCTGTTTGTCTTTCCCCTAATTTCTGTTTGATGGGAAGATTTTTTTCCAACACATCTCTAAACACAATAGTTTTAATAACTCATTTATAATCACTGATTTATTTTTTCTTTGCCATGATGACAGCACATAATATTTGACTAGATGTTTTTCAAGAAACTAGTATTCAGCTTAAAATGCCATTTTAAAGGCTTAACTATGTTAATTAAGTTAACTAGGCAGGTCAGAGTAATTAGGCATTATATAATGATGGTTTGTTCTGTAGACTATCGAAAAACAATATTGCATAAGGAGGCTATTAATATTGACGTTAAAATGGCTTTAAAAAAAATTAAAAACTGCTTTTATTCTAGCCAAAATAAAACAAATAAGACTTTCTCTAGAAGAAAAAATATTATCGGAAATACTGTGAAAAATTCCTGAATGTGTTAAGCATTATTTGGGAAATATTTAAATGAGAAAATAAAATTAAAAGGGAGGCTAATAATTCTGACTTCAACTGTGTGTGTGTGTGTGTGTGTGTGTGTGTGTGTGTGTGTGAGTGTGTGTGTATACAGTAACTTACAGTAAATTGCTTTATTTTCATAAACTAACTTAAAAAGAGACTAATGAATACAGTTATAAATGTTTCGTTTATTGCTTGTTCATATTAGTAAATACATAGCTCACTTTACTCTATATGGACCATTTATTATAAAGTGTTACCATTTCTTTTATATATTAAAAAATGTTTAAATTGCTATAAACGTTCAAAGACTACAAATATGCTTTAAAGGAAAATAGTTAAAAGCTAAATGGGCGATCAATTTAGAGCAATAAAAGTGTTTAAATGTGCCCCATTTAGTTTTTTTCCTCCAAATAGTGAGTCAAAAAAAATCTTGTCGAGCATGTTTTAAAAATATACTAATTTATTGACACATTTATCAAAGCCTCTTAGTTTTTTGCATTTATTTTTGCTTTTTTAAACAGAGACGCCTACATTTTAAATAGACATAAAATAACAAAAAATATGATAAAATACACTGATTTATTTATTTATTTTTTATTGTGAATTAAAGATATAATAGTAGAAATAGTAGAAAATGGAAAAAAAACGACACATTCACTTCGATTAAAAAAAAAGAGATCTTGAACTACAGAAATGGACTACATGGCTAACTTTCTCCACAACAACAATATAGTTATCCATAGTTTAACATTTACATCATTTTAGAGCTTATGCATCAAAGAGAGAATGTGTTTGGCAACCTTTCATTTTATTTGATACATATTCGCTTTATTTGACGAGGTTAATTTAAGATTTTACGAATGCATGTATGTATACATGTGTGGAATAGATGTATTTGTGTACATGTATATGTATGTATATATATATTTTTTTTTTGGTTTTGTTTTGTTTACATAAGTTCCATGTTCCTTAAAAACTAAAAAGAAAAAAAATTCAACAAAGATAACTGGATGTTTATTGATTTAGTAGTTAAAAATCAATTACAAAAAAAAGAATATTTATATGTATGTATGTATGTATGTATGTATGTATGCATGCATGTATGTATATGTATATAAATATACTGTATATATGTGTTCAAACAATATATATATTGTTATTTTATTACATTGTTATTTCAATAATATTTTGTCATTTAATTTTCACAAAAGTTACTTAAAACTACACTAAAAATGCACAATAGTGTACATAAAATCACTTCAGTAAATTTACTGTGAGACCAAAATATAGGACACCTTATCTTTGACCCATATAATGTGTTATGATATGACTTATAACACTTTAAGAACTGTTTCCTTCAGTTTAGTCTCTATTTCAGAGGTCAACACAGTGTAATGAACCGCCAACTATTCCAGTTTTGGAATAGATGGAATGGTAGAATGAACCACCAACTAATCCAGCTTTTTTTAAGCAGCGGACACCCTTCCCAGCCACAACCCAGTACTGGGAAAACACCCGTACACACTTATATTCACACACACTCATACATTAGTCAATTTAGACTACCCAATTCACCTATAGTGCATGTGTTTGGACTGTAGGGGAAACCAAAGCACACGGAGGAAACCAACACCAACATGGGGAGAGCATGCAAACCCCACAACAGAAATGCCAACTGGCTCAGCCGGGACTCAAACCAGCCACCTTCTTGCCGTGAGGTGATAGTGCTAACCACTGAGCCACCACGCCACCCTACTTTAAGAACTATTTTGAGCATTTTCTTTGGTTAAATTGTGCTTCTGACACCACTAATTTTCAGCTATTTTTTAGTTTAATGATACCCGCTGAACAAAAGATCAAGCAGGCGCTTACAACGGCAGTTAATGCAGGATAATAACATACTTTAGCATAATCTCATAAACAACCAAACAAATGACGTTTCCCGAAACAGTAATGAGTAGCCTGTGTGAACGCTATGAAAAAATACTACTTAGTGGAAAATGACGTCTTCTTTCCTTATCATTATGAACAACTCAAGCAAACCACAGAAAGCAAACCTGCAACACGTCTGTAGGATAACTCTACTCCAACAGATTATCGAATCGCTTCACAGACACACACGCACACATACACACGTGCAGATATGGATGCGGTGTCTAGAGATGGACGAAGTGAGATGTGATATTAATCTTTACTAGCAGTGCCACATCAACACTTTAGACAGGATTTCTGATAGCATCTGTGTCTGTGGGTCACTTCTCACTTACACGCTGGGAACAACACGGACAACGGCTTCACAGGCTAAATATGAAACATTAAAATGTGGCGTTTTGAATTTGAGGTATGGTCAGTATTATAGAATTATAGAGACGTTGGAGGAAATAAAAATGACAAAATGAAGAAAACAAAAGGTTTCAGGAGATTCATGAATTTAAACAGACAAATCTAATTTAGAAATGTTCAAATTAGTTTGTTTAAATTCAGCCCTCATCAACACTGTAAAAGAACTGTAAAAAAAACTGTAAAAATGCTACAGTAAAAATATGTAAACTGGTTAACAGTATGCTTCCTTAATATATACGGCGAATAACCGTAAATTGACCATAATTCCCTGCATGGCACATCACTTTTTATGCTTTTTGTTGACATTATTAAGGATCTTTTTAGTTGTTTCCCCCATCAGTGATGTACATTAGAGATTTATGTTACATCTAATGTTGATAAGCAATGTTTATTTCATGATTTTAATTGTATTCGTGTCACCATACTGGTGTTTAGTAGCTGTGTGAATGACACTGAGCACCTTCTATACACTTATACACTTCTCTGCTTGTGGGAAAAGTTGCTTGTGAATAGCATTGGTTCATTATGTAACTTTCTCAACGCCACCTGCATATGGCTGTGTTAACGGTGTCTATCTGTGTAACAAAAGATGTGTAGACGTTGGTAATTCAAAATACAGACATATTACCGCTATAGATGAATGAAATACAGTAGTTTACTGTAAAAATTAGAAATTGCTTTTACTGTTTGTACTGTATTTTTAATGGTGAAATACTGGCAACCACAGCTGCAGTTTTTTTTACCGTAAATTTAACGAATTATTTTTTACAGTTAATTATTTGCAAACAATTGCTACAAAAAAATTTTTTTTTTGATTTATAGATGGGGTCGATGCAAAAATGTATGATAGATGGTCAATCTGTTAATTATTTTTATACATAACCTCTTATAAAAATGCATTTTATGTTGGATGCATGGCATTCCCAAAATTAGTATTAGTATTTAAGTATTTTCAAAAAATAAGTATATATTTTCTTAGTTTAAATATATATTTTTTTTACAGATTTTTAGAATTGCAAATAATGCAAACAATTTCATTTTCTTTATTTAATTTTTCATTAATTTTTTCTGCTTCGAAAAAAAGTTGTATGACTTTTCATTTGGCAATTTGTAGTTAAGAGCAAAAAACAAAAAAATCACATTTAATTCAATATGTTACTTGTTAATTCTTTGTAAATCATTTTAAGGTTTACAATGAATTCAATCAACATGCAAATACACTCCAGTTATATTTGTTTTATTCACAATTATCATGCACCAAGCAATAATCCTTAAAAATACCCATATCTACTGTATAAACTTAACGTAAAGACTACAAAATAAACACTTTTAGAATATGAATTTCACAAAAATATATACTTAGTTTTCCTACTTAGCAAAATTCACATTTATTTAAACATGTAACTTGCTGATTCTTTGTTCGTGAAATTTTAGTTGTTCTTAAATTATCATATTTATGTTATTTCTATTTAAGTATTATCGTATGCCAAAAAATAATCCTAAAATATAGCCATCTCTACTACACAAAAATACATGTAAAAACTATTCAAAAAAATAAATACTATCAGAGTATGCATTTCACAAAAAATACAATCAGTTTTTCAGCTTCATAAAATTTACATTTAATTTAATACGCAACTTTATGATTCTTTGTTTGTGTGTTTAAGTTTATCTGCAATTTTATTTTATTTTTTTTATTGTTAGGGGAAAGATTAAGGTCCCATAATGCAATTCAAAAGCATAAATAAACGGAAAAAAAAACATGAATCACAAAATACGAAAAACTGCTAATTTACAGATATTTTTAAGTGTACTACTAATTCAACAACCATGCAAATGTGCTCCGTTTATTTTGGTTTATTCACAATTAAAAATAATAAATATGAAAATTAAGTATATGCTAATTTATTTGTTATTTCTGTATTTAAGTATTAGCATACGACAAGAAAAAATCCAAAGAAAAAGCCATCTCTATTGTAAAAAACTAAATTTAAAGACTAAAATAAATAAAATACAGACTATCAGAGTATGCATTTCACACACACAAAAAAACCTTCAGTTTTTCTATGCACAAAATTCACATTTAATTCAACACGTAACTTGCTAATTCTTTATTCGTCAAGTTTCATTCATTCATTTTCTTTTCGGCTTAGTCCCTTTATTAATCCGGGGTCGCCACAGCGGAATGAACCACCATTCGTGAAGTTTACTTGCAATTTTTAAGTTGTTCTTAAATTATCATGTTCTTATGTTATTTCTAAGTAGTATCATAAACCAAGAAAATAATCCTAAAATATAGCCATCTCTACTGTAAAAAATAATTGAAAAATTAGAAAATAAATCAAATAAAGACTATCAAAGTATGCATTTCACAAAAAATACTTTCGTTTTCTACTTCACAAAATTCACATTTCATTTAACACGCAACTTGCTGAATCATTATTCGTGAAGTTTGTTAATTTGTCCATACACCATCATATTTATTATGATACTTCTATTTAAGTATAATCATATGCCAAGAAATAATCCTGAAATATAGCCATCTCTACTGTAAAAAACAAATAATTAAAAGACTATACAATCAAAAAAAATAAAGATTATCAAGAGTATGCATTTCACGAAAAAACACTTTCAGTTTTTCTGCTACACAAAACACACTGATCGTGATGTTTACTCGCAAACATTTTTAAAGTTGTTTCTAAATCAAGACGCAGGGAGTATTTAGTGCAGGTCTGCAGCAGTTAAAGTCAGTGTTGTGCGTTAAAAGTTGTTAGAAGAAAGATTAATGCCCCATAACGCGATTCAAAAGCATAAATAAATGGGTAAAAAAAAACAAAAAAAAACATGAATCACAAAATATGGTGCTGATTTACTGATATTTTTTAATAGTATCACTAATTCAACAACCATGCAAATGTCCAGTTATCTATGATTTATTCACAATTAAAAATAAATAATTGAGTCTACTTAAATTATTACGTTTATTATCTTATTCTATCCTGTATTATCTTATATATTATCTATTTATTCCCACAGTAGGGGAATATTTAACTGTTCATGAGGTAGATGGCCTGAGGAATGAAACCAGGCCATCTACCTCATGAACAGGTAAATATTCCCCTACTGTGCAATAAACATGTGCAATACCTTTTACATACACATATGTACACAGCACCTTATAACACTATACAATGCAATACTATCTCATACGCATTTGTATGTTATAACATGTATATTTATAACAAATCTGTACATACAATTCAACATCCAGACCTTTTGTATGATTGCATCTGTTTAATGTTTGTCGTCTTATATTTACTTTCGTGTTCTCACTTCATGTACACTGGAAGCTTCTGTAGCCAAAACAAATTCCTTATGTGTAAAAGCACACTTGGCAATAAAACCGATTCTGATTATTTGTATTTAAGTAATATCACACACCAAGAAATAATGCTAAAAATATAGCCATCCCTACTATGAATAAATGTTTTTAAAGACTATAAAATAAAGACTTTCAGAGTATGAATATCACTCAAAAAATACTTTCAGTTTCTCACACAATTCACATTTAATTCAACACGTAACTTGCTTATTTGTTCGTGAAATTTGCTCTAAACCAAATTGAGGAGTATACGTCAGACGTAGGGAGTCAACAGTGAAGGTCTGCAGTTATAGTCAGTGTTGCGCGTGTGTGTCGGCCCTCAAACACACACACTATAATTAAGGGCGTGAGTGAGGAGGTGTGGAGGGCCGGACTGAGAAAAGAGCAGACGAGAAACGCATGTGCTTCCAGGGTGGGTGGGAGACCTCGCTGCTTTTTTCTTTCCCTCCCTACTGTTGTTTTTAGCTCCAAACGCCTATTTATCTTGGCTTGATTTTCCAGGGTGGGGCACACTTTTTTCTTTTTTTTTTTTTTAAAGCCCGACCTGTCAGGGAACTTCAGGAGACAGGAAGAGATCTCATCCTTCCCTCTTCCTATGTCTTTCTCTGTTCGCCATCTGAAAAAACTATAATAAAAGACTGCTTTTCAATAGTTCTTTACAATTCTATTCAAAATGTAATCATCCTTAAGAACCATAATAAAATAAAAGCACCTCACATTGTGACAGATTCCAGCGACAACCGATTTGTCTGTCTGCACCAGACGCAACATTACATATTTAAACAGCAAGCATTCAGTAGCGGAGACTGCACTCCCAATAAAATGGACAGGTTTATGATCTAAATAATAAATATTAACTTAAATAAAAGTACATGAGTCATCAATATGTCATGCATTGTAAAAAATCCTAAATGACAATTCCTTTATGTTGTCCCAAGACAAAACGGTTAACTTAATTGTTTTATGTTCAATCCACTTGAATTTGTAAAAATAATTAAGTTGTCGCAAAACAAACACAAGAATTATGTTGATTCAGCTAATTCTAAAGTTAACTAGTTTGAACAAGCAGCAAAATATTTTTTTTGGGTGTGTAAAAAGGTTTTCACACTCTCGTTAATACGTTTAAGACTGAATAAAGCACACAATCAGCACCTGAGGTGATCATCGCCATAGTAGTTAATGCTGTTTTTTTCAGCTTCTTCAAAGTTAGAACCGTTGTGCATTGCCGTCAAGTATGTTCAGAACAAACACTCATTTAAACATGGAAATAATTTTTTTATCATGTCACATCACTTAACAAGGATGTTCTTTTTTTTTTTTAATCTGCCAAAAATTCTTTCATAGGACAGCCATTCAACCAAACAAAACTACAAGAAAACTTTTTATTAAATGTAAAAATCTAGTAAAGGTAGCAACATATTATAAAACTAAATAGGGGAGTGGAAAGCATAATATTTCTAAAATGTTTTATGTGTGTGTGTGTGTTTCCCGCCTTTTTTTAATATCTCAACTGTCAATAGTCCCTTCAAAAGGTCAACTATGCAACTACAAATTTTAATGTAAATACACTTACTGGCCACTTTATTAGGTACACCGTACTAGTACTGAATTGGGCCCCTTTTGCCTTCAGAACTCCCCTAATCCTTCATATCATAGATTCAACAAGGTACTGAAAATATTCCTCAAAGATTTCGCTCCATATTGACATGATAGCATCACGGAGCTGCAGCAGATTTGTCGGCTGCACATCCATGATGCGAAACTCCCGTTCCACCACATCCCAAGGGTGCTTTATTGGATTGAGTTCTGGTGACTGTGGAGGCCATTTGAGTACAGTGAACTCATTGTCATGTTTAAGAAACCAGTCTGAGATGATTCAGGCTTTATGACATGGTGCGTTATCCTGCTGGAAGTAGCCATCAGAAAATGGGCACACTGTGATCTTCTGCTGCTGTAGCCCATCTGCCTCAAGGTTGGACGTGTTGTGTGTTCAGAGATGCTCTTCTGCAGACCTCGGTTGTAACGAGCGGTTATTTGAGTTACTGTTCCCTTTCTATCAGCTCAAACCAGTCTTGCCATTCTCTTCTGACCTCCGGCATCAACAAGGCATTTGCACCCACAGAAATGCCGCTCATCTGTAAACCTTAGAGATGGTTGTGCATGAAAATCCCAATAGATTAGCAGTTTCTGAAATACTCAGTGCAGCCCGTATGGCACCAGCAACCATGCCACAATTAAAAAAACACTTAAATCACCTTTCTTCCCCATTCTGATGCTTAGTTTGAACCCTAGCAGATCATCTTGACCATGTCTGCATGCCTAAATGCATTGAGTTGCTGCCATGTGATTGGCTGATTAAAAATTAGAGTTACCAAGCAGTTGGACATGTGTACCTAACAAAGTGGCCGGTGAGTGTAACTGGTTTTCAACCAAAATATTTTTAAGGTTACAATTTATTATAAGATGAAGTAGTTTTTCTTCACTTTTTAAAAGTAATCTAATCATAATTTTTCTGCAATTTTCCATCCATATTTGCCAATGTCATATAAAGTCAACAAGTCGTCACAGCAAATATTTTTAAATACTATAATAGATTCTGCAGATTCTTCAACTGCAAGAGTTCAAAAAAACTTTTCAAAGACATTTCAAAACTTAAAGAGAACTTCCTAAAGAGTGTGTTTCAATAAAACCTTTTGAAGAGTTTGTGCTATTTATACACTCAAAACGTTGAAAGATGTTCTTTAGAATTAGAAAAGAAAAAAAGTAATCAAACATGGGCATTATTTCTGTAGCATAATTCAACCTCAATCATACATGTTTGCATTTACAGATACAATCCACTCTTTTGAATCTATATTTATAAATGTGTATTAATCTGCAGGGTCATATTGTTTGAAACACAAGATTCTTCATTTAAAAGATACGTTGTTGGTTATTGGACTATATGTTCAAAAGGTAATTATAGTAACTGTCTCCTAGCAACAACAGAAAGGACATTAAAATGTTGATTAGCAAGTGCTGAGCTCAATATTATAGAGAATGAAGACAGACAATGTACAAGAAAAAAGTCATATTGACGTTCAAAACTCATTTACTTTGGCGCAGAAGATTTTTTTGGCCTATACTGAACGGCAGTCAACAGCTTTGGCGGTGGCGGGACGTATGAAAGCATCCATCCACATGCCTCCACTGACCACGGGGACGAGACACACTGAGATTAAACTCTATTCATAGCCATGAATGAAGGACAATGCTGCCAAAATGCCTCTTAAAAAGTCACTGTAAACATTTCAGGCAATCCGCAGGTACAATTCAGGCTCCATTCATGTAGGCCTGTAGTTTAAGACCATCCGAAGAGCTGCTGTCCGAAAAATACAGCTTTTCAAATGCCTTTATTATTTTTGGACAAGATTCGTGGCACACTTTAGAAGAGCGCTTCTAAATTAGGGTTTGTTATAGGCTACATTTGTTTTTTTTTCCATTTAACATAAAATTCTTATTAAGCCAAAGTTATTATAAGACTAGATAGAAATAGGAGTAAAATTTATTGACAAATGTTCTCATTGTTAAAGTTAAAAGTTCCATTATCCCGCCTTTTTGTTTTTTTAAATCTTAACTGCCAAACTTCCTTTGAATTAAAGA
>CAIGQQ010030863.1:2992264-3005347 GCA_903798035.1 Danio albolineatus | reverse complement strand
TTTTGTTTTTTTAAATCTTAACTGCCAAACTTCCTTTGAATTAAAGATTCTATTTTCCCGCCTATTTGTTTTTTAATTTTACTGCCAAACTTCCTCTGAATTAAAGATTCTATTTTCCCGCCTATTTGTTTTTTAAATCTTAACTGCCAAACTTCCTTTGAATTAAAGATCCCTTTTTTCCCGCCTTTTTGTTTTTAAAATCTTAACTACCAAACTTCTTTTTAAACGCTCAACTATCCAACTACAAATTTGAATTTAAAATTGAAACCTTTTCCCTCTTTCATTAAATGTATAACCTAATAAACATTACAGTGTATTATGTCTGAAAAACACAGCCTTTCAAAGTGTTTATTATTTTTAGACTAGATTTGTGGCGCACTTTAGAAGAGCGCTTCTATATTAGGCTTTGTTGGGCTTTGTTTGTTGGTTTTTTTTCCTATTTTATTAAATGTAAAAATCATATTAAGCCATCAATGTTATTATAAGACTAGATAGAAATGGAAGTAAAAAGCATTATACTTTTTCTAAAATGTTCTTAGTGTTAGAGTTAAAAAAGTTCTATCTTCCAGCCTTTTTGTAATATGTCTGAAAAATAAAAGTTCATAGTCTATACTGTTTTTGGACGAAATTTGTGGCGTACTTCAGGAGTGCTTATAAATTAGGCTTTGTCTGGCTAAATTTGGGTTTTCCTGTACATAAAATGTAAAAACCGATTAAAAGGCAACAAGGTATTATAAGGAATAGGAGAAAAAAAAGCTTAATGTTTATTCTGGAATGGTTCTTAGTGTTAAAGGTTGTTTTTCCCGCCTTTTTTATCTCAACTGCCAATTAGCCAAACAGCCAAATTTGAATTTAAAATCAAACAGTAACAGTCTTTTCCCTGTTTGATCAAAATGTACAACCTAAAAAAAGATAACATTTATTACGTCTGAAAGACACAGCTTTTCAAAGTCTACATTATTTTTGGATTAAATTTGTGGCGCACTTCAGAAAACTGCTTAAGGCTTTGTTTGGCTAAAGTAGTGTTTTCCTGTTTTATTAAATGTAAAACAGTGTACAAAACGGCAACAAGATATTTTAAGGAATAGGAGAAAAAAGCATAAAGTTAATTCTGGAATGATTCTTAGTGTCAGAGTTAAGGGTTCTTTTTTCCCGCCTTTTTGTTTTTTAAATTTCAACTGCCAAAAATCCTTTCAAAGCTAACTACAAATTTAAATTTGAAATTCAAACAGTAACTGCCATTTCACTCCTTTAGGAAATGCAACTTAACAAAGGTTACGAAGTATTATGTCTGAAAAATAAAGTTCATAGTCTATACCGTTTTTGGACGAAATTTGTGGTGCACTTCAGAAGACTGCTTATAAATTAGGCTTTGTCTGGCTTAAATTGGGTTTTCCTGTATATTAAATGTAAAAATCAATTAAAGGCAACAAGGTATTATAAGGAATAGGAGAAAAAAAGCATAATGTTTATTCTGAAATGTTCTTAGTGTTAGAGGTTCTTTTTTCCCGCCTTTTTTATCTCAACTGCCAAATCGACTTTTTAAATCTAACTCTAAATTTGAATTTAAATTCAAACAGTAATAGTCTTTTCCCTGTTTTATTAAATGTACAACCTAAAAAGGATAACATTTATTACGTCTGAAAGACACAGCTTTTCAAAGTCTATATTATTTTTGGATTAAATTTGTGGCGCACTTCAGAAGAGTGCTTAAATTAGGCTTTGTTTGGCTAAATTAGTGTTTTCCTGTTTTATTAAATGTAAAAATCGAATAACGGCAACAAGGTATTACAAGGAATAGGGGAAAAAACAATGTTTTTTCTGAAATGGTTTTTGGTGTCAGAGTTATAGGGGCTATTTCCCGCCTTTTTGTTTTTTGAATTTCAACTGCCAAAAATCCTTTCAAAGCTAACTATAAATTTGAATTCAAATAGTAAATGTCATTTTACTCTAAGTAAATGTACAACTTAATGAAGGTTACAAAGTATTATGTCTGAAAAATACGACTTTCAAAGTCTTTAGTGAATTGGGCTTCACTAATATAGAAGAATAAACTATTTCTAAATTAAACTAAATTTCAAGCCAGTTAATTTATTAAAAGCAATTGTGATTAAACAACACCAGTATCAGTCCTGAGAGCAATGAGAGTTAAACTGGGGGCGGTGGGTTACATTTTCTCTTGCCCTGACACTTTTTTTCCCGTGGAAAGCAGAAACTAGAGCCTGACCCCTTTTGCCTTCCTGTGCTGTCTTCTTTTCTTTCCGAACATGTCAAAGATAAGTGTCAGCTTTTCTCACAATGCAGAAGATCAGATTTAATTTGTTATCTTTCACAACAAAATGGCCACTGTCATCAATATATGGCGCAAAAAGCAGAAGTCAGTGGAGTTTCTTAGAGATTGCAATCTGAGAGACCCAGAAACAAAGATTTGCTCCTTGCACGCTCTATTGGAGCTAATAAATTATCTGATTATTTGAGACATCCTCTTTAACCACAAAGTGCAAGCACACACAATTGCAAAATACTTAAAACAAATAATAATACTAATAATATTTAGCTCAAAAATCACTGTCAACTAGCCTATATGTTAATTAAGGATATGGTGATACAAGAAAAAACAAAAATCCCAACTATAGCATTAACATGAAAGGAAAAGCATTACACACGTTTGTTAAACCTTGAAAAATATATGTACACACACACACACACACACACACACAGACACACACATGGTTTTTTAGAATATTAAATACTTTTTTTTGCTCTGTGCCTAGTCATTTACGACTCGATATACTAAAAATTGAGGGTTTAGGGGTGTCAAAATTTGAAATTACTTAAAATTGTATTAAATTAAAACATCATTGAAATGGGATTCTTGGTTATATGAACACAATTTGTTTGCACTGGCTGTATGAGTAAACAAAACAATGATTTCAGGGGTACATTTACATGCTTATTCATTTTGTTGTTTAAAGTAATTGCTTATTATATTATTATTAATATTTAATTTGTTTCATTACATAAATTTAAGTTAAATTGAACTTTTATTTTGTAATGTAATGTGCATGTTTAAAGCACATTTATTGTGTATGGCAATGCACCCAAAATGTTTTTCAAATCACCATGATAGGCAAGTGCCAAAGCTGGGAGTTTGACCAGGACAATGAGGTTTCTTTACGTTTTACGTTTTTCTTTACGATTATTGAACGTTTCTCCAAAAGACGGCGCTCACTGACAGTATAAAGTCCCTGTCACTATACTGGGGCATTAGAACCCACACAGCAGGTTGAGCTCCCCCTGCTGGCAACTAAAACTAGCAATCTAGTTTTCCCATGTGGTCTCCCAGCAGGTACCTACCAGACTCTGCTTACCTTCCATGAGCAACCAGTATTGGGCTGCAAGGTGATTTTGATTGTCTGTAGTGATAAGCTACATATAGACTTAATAGTAATGGGTATCTGATCATCTAGATCAATAGTGGGCAAGCAGTCATTGGAGTTTAGTTGTAACTCCAATTAAACACTCAAAAAGTGACAAATAAAAGTTTTTATAGTTTGAGTGAAATGGCGTGAAATTAGCTTAAAGTCTTCTGTTGATGTACTTTCAATTAAAACTGTATATTGAGCAGGGGCGAGGATTTCTTCTTGCGCATCATTCCCTCAAAGCAAACTAATGGTAAGACGGGCATAGCCAAGAATATTGTGGCTGAAGCCGTCAAACTGACATCAGAGAAAAAGCAGAAGAAAATTCTCAGAATTTGACAAGATTACCAAAACAAACTTTGGTTTTTCAGTGTATTAACTTGCATGGATTAACTGTTCACCTAAAGAATTACAATGTGGTCTAGCAAAATAATTAAACTTTGTGCATTTTGACTTAACAGAAATTTCTGAAATGTGTGGTGGAACAGGTTGTAAACTAAACAGGATGCTTGGCCTATAAAAATCAATACCAATTTTTTTTTACTTGTGCACAGATTCCTGGAAGAGGATGGCACACACAGATGAGGACTTGATTGGAATCCCCTTCCCGAACCACAGTAATGACGTCCTATGCAGTCTGAATGAGCAGCGGCGGGATGGCCTGCTATGTGACGTCATTTTAGTTGTGCGAGACCAGGAGTACCGCACTCATCGCTCCGTCCTAGCTGCTTGCAGCCAGTACTTTAAAAAACTGTTCACAGTGGCCACCAGCTCCAGTCGGGACGCCAACCAACATGCCATCTACGAGCTGGATTTTGTGGCACCAGAATCCCTGACGGCCATATTGGAGTTTGCCTACACGTCAACGCTAACAGTGACTGCATCCAACGTCAAGGAGATCCTGAGTGCAGCGAGACTCCTGGAAATCCCTTGCATTATAAACGTATGTCTGGAAATCATGGACACGGGTGGAGGCGGAGAAGGAGGAGGGCATGTGGAGGGAGAGGAATTTGAGGGAGATGATGAGGATGATGAAGATGAAGAAGAAGAGGAAGAAATGGAGGAGGAGGTCGACTCGAAAGATGGAGAGTTTGAGGACAATAACAGTGAGAAGTCCACGCAAGGAGATGGGGTGGAAATCCACGAAGAAAAAGTTTGGGAGGAGAGGGGAGCGGAGAGTCCATCTTGTAGCTCCCAAAAAGGTCGGGATGAATCCCAAAGATCCCAAGTGGGCACTCCAGAAGCCCAGCAAGCTGACAAACCCCGAGGACCTGAGGGTTTGGAGGGCAGAGCGTTAAAGGACTTCTCCATTGAGTCCTTACTTCAAGAAGGGTTGTACCCAAAGGTTCCCGGCCTGGAAAGAGGTGCAGGATTCTCGCCCCTTCTCCCAGGTAGGCTTTTGATGGTATTTGAAAAACGATATTTAAAAAATATGACATTGCAACATCGATGCTGAAACAATATATTGTGGAGCCTTAGACTGTATCAAAATCCCCTTTCACACAGCGATACCAGTAAATATCCAGAAAATTACTGGAACGACTTTACCGATAAATTCAAGAAAGCGCTGTTCACACAGGCAAGAACATTTCGGAATTTTTCCAGAAAAGACCACTCACATTCATTCCAAAATACTGGTAAATTCTGACATCATTAACCAGAAATGAGCTCTAAACAGCTGCGTTTAATAAGGGGTCAGGCTTTTGTTGATTGTTTCACTTTTGTTTAAAGCTTTGGCATTCATGCAGCTGCTTTGTCCCAGAGACACCCAAAGGCAGAAGCGTGAACCGAAGCTGAATGTTTACACATTTGACTACATTACACATTCTGAGGATGGATAAGTATTGTGAACAACTTCGATGATAACATTTGGAGGAACACTTTCGCATGTCAAGATGTACATAATATGTGTGAGTGCTAATGCTCACTGGTTGCTTCACCTGCACACGCGTCAATCAACTGAAGCAGAGCTTGAAGGCAAACAAACAGTGGTTTATCGTAAGCATTTTATCGATAATTGTTGACTAAAATCTAGCAACTAAATGTGTCTGTACCAAAAAAATTAAGGCATTTATTTTCATAAACAGTGCGGATGTGAATGCGTCTGAATGTTCTCATTAGCTGGAGTAGAATTCTCACATCAGTGGGTCCTAATCATAAATGTGCTCTTTCTGGACATTTTCCTTTCCAGAAAGGAATCTTGCAACTTACCAGAAATGTGATTCATACGAAACATATTGTCATGTTGCACAGCCCCATCCTACAATATCTCTATTATTGTGCATGTTCACTATTACCATATATTAAATGATTGAATAATGGCTCATGTCTACTCGCAGGATTCTACCCTCCAATGTGGGCAGCAGAATTCCCAGGCTACCCTCAGATTCTGGAGCCCCGACGACCATTCCCAAATGCTTCATTGGAAAACGGCCCTTTAGATCTTGCGGTCAAAAAAGAAGTCATCAAAGAAGAGTTAAAAGACGAACCTTCGAACCCTATCCTTCACAGAGACTTCCTTAAAGACTTCATGAGTCCTGGATTGGGAATGACTGCCGATCCTTCGCTTGGTGCAATCAAAGAGGGAACAGATCTGCGGTCCTACCTGAACTTTCTTTCCGCTTCACATCTCGGGACGCTTTTTCCTCCGTGGCAGCTGGAAGAGGAGAGGAAGATGAAGCCCAAGGCGTCACAGCAGTGTCCGATCTGCAACAAGGTGATTCAAGGAGCAGGAAAGCTGCCGCGACACATGCGTACACACACCGGAGAGAAGCCCTACATGTGCACCATCTGCGAAGTCCGCTTCACCAGGTGAGTCCGGTTAAGGTGATACTAATGCACACTTTAGCCTCCGATCCTGGGAAAATAGAGTACAATAGAGAAGATTAGTGATACTTGTCATGTTTATTAATGCAACATTAAAGGGGAGTGAAGTTTCAACTCAAAATACCACACAAATAACGTTTTATAGGTCTTTGAAACTGACCCTTTTAGGTCTCGATCCTAATTGTGCCATATTGGTGATTGCCGCTTTCAATTTAAATGAGATTGTGTTCTTTTCAAAAAAGGGCGGAGCTATAAACACAAACAAAATTAAAGCTATTTTAGTAAAAAATTGGATAAATAGAGTATAATAAAGAAGATTAGTGATACTTGTCATGTCTATTAATGCAATATTAAGGAGGACAGATAATGCCCCTTTTTACAAGGTGTAAAATAAGTTTCTGATGTCTCTAGAGTGTGTATGTGAAAGTCCAGCTTGAAATACAGCACAAATAATGTTTTATAACTCTTTGAAACTGACCCTTTTAGGCCTTTATCCTAATTGTGCCATTTTGGTGACTATCACTTTAAATTCAAATAAGATTGTGTTTTTTTCAAAAGAGGGTGGAGCTACAAACCCTTGCTCGTCAGTGTAGTAGCAGATTCAAAACAAAACTAACGTTATCTCTACACTGTAAAAAATTATATGATCAATTAGTCATGACAATATATGTTTTTAGATCATTGTAACTTATTAAAGCAAGTTAATCATTCTAACTTAATTTTATAAGTTACACAAGCTGCTTTAAGTCAGTTAAACATAATATAAGTTCAATTAACTCATAAGGTTAATTTGATTTAGCTTAAAAATGTAAGGCAACCGGGATTTTTTTTTTACAGTGTGAAAAACTGAAAACTAGGTAAATAGAATACAATAAATTAGATTAGTGATACTTGTCATGTCTATTAATGCAATATTAAAGGGGCCCCTTTTTATCATGCCCCTTTTTACAAGGTCTCTGATGTCCCTGGAGTGTGTAGTGAAGTTTCAGCTCAAAACACCACACAAATATTGTTTTATAGCTCTTTGAAACTGACCCTTTTAGGTCTTGGTCCTAACTGAAAACAATAAAGCAGATTAGTGATATTTGTCATGTTTATTAATGCAATATAAAGGTGACCTATTATGCCACTTTTTTGCAAGGTATACAATAATTCTCTGATGTCTATAGAGAAAGTGAGAGTGTGTGTGTGTGTGTGTAGTTTTAGCTTGAAATACAATACAAATATTGTTTCATAACTCTCTGAAACTGCACCTTTTAGGTTTTGATCCTAATTGTGCCGTTTTGGTGACTGTCGCTTTAAATTCAAATGAGATTGTCTTTTCAAAAGAGGGCGGAGCTATAAATGCCTGTGTGTCAGCATAGTGGCAGCTTCAAAAAAAGGAATAACGTCATCTCTGTGGAAAAACTGAAAACTGGGTAAATAGAGTACATAAAGAAGATGATTGATACCTCTCAAGTCAACTCCTGCATAATTAGTTGTATTTTTCTATGCCGTTCTAATTATTACAATCATCACTGATTTACAATAATATTTGTATTAATAAAAATATGTTTTATTCTTTATGAATTATTGTTATTTAAAAACAAAAAATACATAATTTTGTGGCTTAAGTCAGAGTTGATGGGAATTATAGGGTGTATTTTAAATTTATTTCTAATCAATCAAAATATTTAAAAATCACAATAGTTTAGTTTAGTTTCTAATAAATTTTTATACTTATATTTTATTCCTTTATAACGAATTGTGATTACTTCACTATTCAAATGCTTTTGCCACTTTCTAATGATAGTTGATAAGATATTCAAAATATTTATGATTTTTTTTTATTATGAAAAATTTGGTTTTATTATTTCTAATATATATATTATTATTACAACTATTATTAAATGACAATTAAAGAGCTTTGCAACTTATCGTTAGTGCTTGTTGATGTGATTGATGCTGGGTAAATTTTGTATTTGTTTTCTACACCTTGAGTTATTTAAACATATATCGTTTTATTTGAACAGTAATTAATATTTATTATTAAATAATAGAACAATTAGATTTTATTATTTATAAGAAAATACTTTATCAGAACAATTATTAAACAATTTTGTCACTTATTTTTAGTGAGAGTTGATAGGAATGATGCTAGATTCATTTTGTAATTATTTAACTCAAATTAATCAAATTGTTATAAATCATTTGATTTTAGTATTAAAAATTAGGATTCATTATTTAAAAATGTATATTTATATATATTTTTTAATACAGATATTATTGAATTACTAATCAAAGGACTGTTGTCGCTTATTTTTAGTGATAGTTGATGAGACTGATAATTGGTATTTGTTTGTTTTTCTTTACACTTGTATACTACGCTTATATTCTACAATTAAAGTAAGCAATTAATTATATTGCTTATAAATTAGCAATTATAATTATTTAACAGGGGCGACATGGTAGCACAGTGGTTAGCACTATTGCCTCATAGCAAGAAGGTTGCTATTTTGAGTCCCGGCTGGGTCAGTTGGCATGTCTGTGGGAAGTTTGCATGTTCTCCTGTTGGCATGGGTTCCTCCGGGTGCTCCGGTTTCCCCCACAGTCCAAACACATGCGCTATAGGTGAATTGAATTAACTAAATTGGCTGTAGTGTACGAGTGTGTGAATGTGAGTGTGTATGGGTGTACTGGGTTGCAAGGGCATCCGCTGCATAAAACATATGCTGGATAAGTTGGCGGTTCATTCCGACCCCTGATGAATAAAGGGACCAAGCGAAGGAAACTGAATGAATGAATATTTAAATGAATGAATGCTTATAAATTAGCAATTATATTTAATTAATTAAAATTTTTTATATATTTACATTAAAATCAAAACTTTTAATAAACAGTAATCATTTACTCGCTCTCATTTTGATCTAAATCAGTTTACCTTTCCTTGTTCTGTATGGAATAAACAAGGCATTTTTCCACCAATAAAATGAAAGTCAACATCACTTCTTATGTTCATTTTTTTGGGTGGACAATTCAGGACTGTTTTTGACATCAATTCAAGCAAACCGAGTGTAAGAGAAACACACTTAAAAGTGAGCGCACATCAAAAAGGAGCAGACAAATTGAATAAAGCGAAGAATGTTTTACAATGACGGATTTAGCAGAAAATAATTCGGACTTGCTGTCATGTAACCCAGCGCGCTTTTTAAATTTTTTTCCCCTCAAACAAATTACACCGACTGTCTGCGAAAACAAACAGCCTCTTTGAACTGCTGAGCTTCAGTATTACAACAATGAAGTGGCGCGTGAAAACTAGAGCAGCATCATAAGGACGAACCTGCTGTGAAACGCTTTATGCATCACTGTGGTCGCATGAGGTTTCCACACTGTAATAAAAACACAAAAGCGGAGTGGTGTTATTATAAGACCTACATTTCACTTTTGGGCTCAAACGCTCTGTAGAGGAATGAAATTTCGATGAGTGAGATCTAGAGTGAGAAATAGATCAAACGGAGGCTGGATAACTCATCTGGATACCACATAACAGGAGCACGAAATCCTGAGCGTTTCGCTTTTCGCCTTTTCTTGTGTCGCTGCTACTGTTGAGCAACGTGCAGCTGTCTGCTTTTCAAGTATGAAGGCGTACACCTGTGTGTGTGTGTGTGTTGCAAAAAAAAATGCTTTTCTTAGATTTTTTTGTCTTGTTTCTAGTGCAAACAGCTAAAAACTCTTAAAATTAAGAAACATTTTCTAGACCGGTGGTTCCCAAACTTTTATTTTTTTGACTGAAACCCCCTTTTCCCCCGGAAAAAATTGTAAGGCCCCCTCTACATATAATGATATTATCGCTTATAAGTTTGCAGTAGGTATGACAATTTTTTTTGGGGGGGGGGGGGTTTTAAACAAACAGTGTGTTTATTACTATATCTAGATAATTTTATGCACTAATAAATCGCCTAACGTAAAATATAAAAGCAAAACATCAGTAGGCCATGTGTATTGGGTACACCTTGTAGTATTGGGGATGAGTCGACTGCAAATGCCTTATTAATTTGGCCTCATGCAAATGTTAGCAAGAACTTTGGCACATATAATGCATTGTGGCTGGGTCAGCGACTCTTTGCTTTAAGAAAATTAAATAAAACCACAGTTTCAGGCAGGGGCGCCGCTAGCAATTTTGGGCCCCATGAAAAAATATGAGGATGGGCCCCCTACTACCAACGTAGCTATCCAAACTCTTTGTCTACAATGTAGTTATACTGACGTATGCATTTTATTATTGATTTTGTCCACTACTTATCAGTATTTAGTAACAGAACGGCCATGACTGTAGCTAGCAGATGATTTATTGTTCAAATGTAAATGTAGTACACAATAAGGAACAGTAATAAAATATTCACTGAAAATTTTACATTTCTAAACACACAAAACACCAATGTGTAACTATTTAAATAACTGTACTGCAATAGTGTCTCATACAATTGAGGATTTTGCAGGCAAGATGGCCAGGCGTTTGACACTTGGAATTTAAGTTACTGTCATGGTAAATCAACAGACCGTTTCAAATGTATTTCTGTTGTGTTTATTTGGTTTGCAGTGTGCTGGATTTTGCACTGTTAATAAAAATGTGTTTAATTTTTTTTTATTTATTATTTGCCGGCAAGAAGGCCAGGGTTTTGCCATTTAAGTAATGGTCAGTTTAAACAAAAGAACATTTCTTATTTATGGGTCTCATTGTAGTATAATTTTGTGTCTTTATTGATTAAGTGTATAGTGTGTCATTTGGGATGCAGCTAATGAAATAAATGACCAAAATACCAAATAATAGCCTACCTGGCATGAGTGTAAATGCATTCACCATCGGGAGGCGCTATAAACACTCTCACAGGAGAATACTGCTCTCACAATCCAAAATAAATAAAGTTATCCAACATGTGCGCCTGATAGCTCCACCCCTTCTGTTACGCGCTCAAAGCTGCGTGGAGTGTGTGAAGTGTCCATCATTACACACTTCTGTTTACCGGCTGAATGAGTGCATCATCCGGGTTAATAAAGTGCATTATTGTTAGAGTTTTCAGTGTGAACGCACTACTTACACTATTTATACTAAAAAACTGGCGTAGAATAGTGCATACGTATGTGATTTGGGACGCAGCTGATGTTAAACTCGAGGTCATCGCTGCTTTGACAGTTTACCTGACGATCAACTCTCTTCCGCTACTGACGGACTGAACCATACAGCGAAAGGAGGGGGGTGCAATTTGACAGTGACAGTTGTGACAGACACGAGGGGCAGATATAAGCGTATTTTTATTTTTTATTTCTAATAAATTGTTTTACTTGTAATTTAGAGATACATTCATAATTTATATTACATTATAGTACTGTTATTAATTATAAAGCAGATCTCTGTGGGCCCCTAGAGTGCATGGGCCCTTAGAATCGTCCTAACTTTCCCCCCCTTAGCGGCGCCCCTGGTTTCAGGTAACTATCTTGGTATTTCCTGCATAATGTTTCCAGTATTGCTAACACCGCTTCCTCACCTAGGTTCAGTATGCTTGGGTCATTACTATTAGCTGCTGAAGACCAATCAGTCTCTTTTGTTTCAGTTTCTAGACTCTTAGACTTACAAGAATTACAAACTTGGTCAGCCAGGGGATGAAATGAACTATGGCAACGATCGTTCTCCTAATTGTGCACTGCAAAAAAAAAATTACCCCACCACAGAGCTCGCTGAGCCCCCCTTGTAGGCCAGGACCCACTGTTGGGAACCGCTGCTCTAGACGAGCAAAAATTTATTTTTTAAAACAAGGCAATGTTTAAGTCTTTGTTTAAAACAAACAAAATAATGTACCAATGACGAAAGCAAAATAAACTTGTCCTTCTTTTTTTTATTTTTTATTTTTTTACATTATTATGATTATTATTATGATTATTTTGCTTACTCCATTGTAGGGTTGTCACGATACTGGAATTCGGTACCAATCACTACTCTATCAGCTAGTCAATCCGCTTTCTTACGTTTACAATCACTCTCATTGGTTGGTGACTGTTTCGCGCATACAGTGAACAGCAACAATAAATAATGGCATAGTGGCCTACCTAAATATTATTTGTATTTTCAAAATGGCAAAGAGGCAGTCAAGCATATTTTCATGAGTTAAAACCAGGAGTAAATCTGAGAATGAGCCTGATCAAGAGATTTTGAGAAGATAAAAAACACTTTGAGAAATGGTTACACTCAGTAAACAGCGGTGAGTTCAGTGAACTGATGACCTTCACGGCCAATCACAGTCATTACTATATAGAAATGTTAATGGGACATGGACGTTTTTAAAATTCCAGTATTGATTGGTACCGAATTCCAGTATTGTGACAACCCTACTCCATTGGCAGATTATCTAGCTTGTTTTAAAAAAATTATAGTAAAATAAAAAAAGTTATAAAAAATAATAAATAAATAAATAAAAAACCTCACTTAATTTTTCGTATATTATTTCTGAAAAATATTTTTTGCTTGTCTAAAAAGCTTTTTGATTTAAGAATTTAGATATTTATACTAGAAACAGGACAAAAAAAGGATTTGTGTGTGTATGCACTAAAAAATGCTTTCCTTAGATTTTTTTAATCTAGTATAAATATCTACAATTTTCTTAAATCCTAAAGCATTTTCGATATGGGCAAAAAATATTTTCTTGTTTTAAGAAATTAAATTGTGTATGTTTCCCCAAAACAAGCAAAATAATTGGTAACACTTTACAATAAGGTTCAGTAGTTAATGCATTTACTAACATGAACTGTTCATGAACACTTGTACAGCATTTATTAATCCTAATTGAACATTTACTAATGC
>CAIGQQ010030863.1:2952440-2963169 GCA_903798035.1 Danio albolineatus | reverse complement strand
AGACAGACAGACAGACAGACAGACAGACAGACAGACAGACAGACAGACAGACAGACAGACAGACAGACAGACAGACAGACAGACAGACAGACAGACAGACAGACAGATAGATAGATAGATAGATAGATAGATAGATAGATAGATAGATAGATAGATAGTAGGAGCAGGGCTGGACACACCATGACCAGAGGATAATCGACAACGAACTGGCACAGGACAGCAGACATGAGGAGAATAAAAAGCAGAAATAATTAACAGACAGACAGGTGAACCTGATCAACTAATAATGGGTTAACAAGGAGGGTGAGACTAGACAATAGACGGGAGAGCAAACGACACAAGAAAACACAGGGCCATGTGCTTCGACAAATGCAAAACACAAGCACACGATAAAATGAAAACATCTTACCGTGTGCTCACACACGCAGCGTGCATGCCCCATCCCAGCGGCACCCGAAACCGAAACCAACTAGACTTAGACGCTGGGAATGAAACAGCACGCCGCAGACAAACGAACTCCAGGACGAGAGCGTGTAATCGCGAACACGCCCAGATCCCACGCGCCCGTATCAAGTAGGAGCGCACACGGTCCAAGCGCGCCCACAATTGGCACTCATACAGAGACACAATGACAACACAGGACTAGACAGAGCTAGTGTCCGGACTCTGCCACCAAAACAAGAATTAACAAGACTGGAGTGGCAGAACCCTGACAAATGCCACTTTATTCATTCATTCATTTTCTTTTCGGCTTAGTCTGAAGCAGAATGAACCAGCAGAATGAACCACCAACTTATCCAGCGTATGTTTTACGCAGCGGATGCCCTTCCAGCTACAACCCATCACTGGGAAACATCCATACACACTCATTCACACACTAGGAAAGCCACTTCTTTTTAAGTACAGTATATAAATTGTGTTGAATTGTGATGCATGTTATGGATGTTTATTAAAAACAAGTTATGTAATATCAATCGTTCTGGAAACATTGACCTTAATAAAAATTCAGATTTGGACCTACATCTATTGAGAACCCCTGATATAAGCCTTCATTTCAAAACAGCATGATGTGTCTTATTTATATCCTTAAAAAAACCTACATTAATGTAGCTGAAGTTGAGAGTGTGAGAAGTTTCTTGTTTTCACACCACTGCTTGTTCCTCTATTTGTGGTTTCTCGTTTGTTCAGACCAACCTGAGCACTTCACACACAAAAGACCTTCAAAGGAAAGACTTAACAACATGAGTGACGTCCACCTCCGGAAAAAATCTCACCGGAAATCTCGCTTTCTTTGCAAGTTTGTTTAGTTACATACACTCCTCAAAAATAAAGTTTTCGAAATGATGTCTACGTTAATTTCTGGCTTTCCTAGAGAGTTTTGAGTAAACAGTGGGCTCAGTGTGCACTCCAGAAACCTAAGTAAATAGAGATAATAGTGGCCATTCAGTTATATTTATTTTAAGATCGAATATAACATACACTGCTAAACAAAAATAAAGGGAACACTTAAACAACACAATGTAACTCCAAGTGTTTCCTATAAAGGAAATACTTGAACGGTCCTCTCTGGTTGTTGGATCTGTTTGGCTGATAGCCATCCAATATTCTGGAAATAACAGCACTAATACCGCCTCTTCACCCTTTACCCTTGTGTATTACTCCACCCACATACAGCAACAAGCAGAGGACACTCTACAGTTTGACAAATATTGCTGCTGTTGGACAACGTAGTGTACTTTTGAGGCTTTTTTAGTCGAGAGCGTAGTTATGCAGATTATTTATAAGGATAGTGCCTATTTGAAATATTTATAATTTCGGAGCATCTGTTCTGTCTGTTCTGAGTGCGCATGGCCTGAGCGGCACTCATACAGAGACACAATGACAAAATGAGTGCTCGAGCCGAGAAAACTCGAGCAGAGCACAACATACATAACAAGACAGAACTAGTGTCTGGCCACCAAAACAATTAAGAATTTACAAGACTGGAGCGGCAGAACCCTGCGATAACATTTGTTTCAAGGGATTTCAGAACGTACGGTTGACTTACAATACTATAAACAGAACAGCTCCTGCAAACACAGTTATGCATCACCACAGCTAATCATAGGTCAACAAGACATCATCAATACTGAGAAATTAAAAATACACCAACGTCAAATGCACATATAAAGGCTTAGACTGTCAGTAAATGATCTGAGCTGTTCTTCATGTTAATTGTAGAGATAAAATCTTCCTGTCACAACTATTGACTAATGTCAATAGAGACCCGACTCCAAAGGGTCATAAAAGTGAATTTTATTTGTCTAGTGATCTTTTATGCTGTGGCCTTGAACCTAGACCAGGGTCGTAACACACACACACACACACACAATTTGTTGTAGAGTTTTACTGACCTTGACATGCAGGCCTCTGTCATTTCCTTTTCTTTAGCTTACTTCCACATGACAGTTTAAAGACTTCCCGTTGAACTTCCTTCCACCCTGAAATTTGACAAACTGTACATGTATTAATTATATTTAAAATTAACATTTCGACATTAGTTATAAAACAAAGTAATCACATTGAGCTGATTGAGATGCAAACAAAACTGGAAGCTGGAGTAAATGAGCGAAAAATGAAAAACTTACTGTCACGTTCTCAAGAGTGGGGAAAGGGAGCAAGGACCTAAATTGCAGACAAAAATAAGGGTTCATTATAAAATTAAAATAAAACAAAAAGGCAAAACAAACTACCTCGAGGGGGAAAACACTACCAAAAAGGCAAAAACAAACTTTACTTGGCTGGACAGGGCTGGACACAACAGGACAAGGAAATAATCGACGACGAACTGGCACAGGACAGCAGACATGAGGAGAATATAAAGCAGAAATAATTAACAAACAGACAGGTGAACATAATAAAGCAACTAAAGCACGCAGCCACAATGTAAACACCGAGCCACGGGCTTAGACAACAACAACATACAGACAGGACAGGAGCACGCAATAAATGAAAACACCTTACCGTGCGCTCACACATGCCACACGCATGTTTCCTCTTAGCGTCAACCGAAACCGAAGCAACCAGGCTGAAATGCTGAGAATGAAACTGTTATGGTGTGGGGTGTGACGTAGAAAACGGAGGCGAGGATCCAATTGCAGATATTTATTATAAAAAGCAGTATAGCAAATCTCACGGGGCAATTCAAAAATCGTAGTCAAAAACAGGCAAAAGATCAAAAGGCTGGCGGCATGCAAGGAATATCAAAGAGCAAGGCTAAGGTCTAAAACACGAAAAAAACTGGAACAAAGAAAACACGTTGAAAAGTCACAAACAGAACAATACTCAGCAACAGTGAGTGTTACTGAGTGGATTAAATAGAGAGTGTACTGAGTGGTGAGCGGCTTCAGCTGGAAGTCTCTAATCAGTGGTGACTTGGAGCAGGTGAGTGTGTGTGTTGCATGAGTGGAGATGTAGTCCTTAACATGGCTGATTTGTAGTTCACGGAAGTGTGTGTGTGAACCAGCGATCTCTGACAGTGGAGATCGCTGGTGATCGTGACAGAAACAGCGCGATGCTGACACAACAAACACAAATACGAGTACAAGGGCGAGCGTCCCAAGCACGCTCAGACCTCACGCACCTGCATCAAGCGGAAGTGCGCGTGGCCTGAGCGACACTCACACAGAGACACAATGACAAAATGAGTGCTCGACCCGAGAAAACTCGAGCCGAGCACAACATACAAGACAAGACAGAACTAGTGTCTGAACTGAACTGAAGACTGGAGTGGCAGAACCCTGCGATAACATTTGTTTCAGCGGATTTCAGACTTACAATACTATAAACAGAACAGCTCCTGCAAACACAGTTATGCATCACCACAGCTAATCATAGGTCAACAAGACATCATCAATACTGAGAAATTAAAAATACACCAACGTCAAATGCACATATAAAGGCTGAGACTGTCAGTAAATGATTTGAGCTGTTCTTCATGTTAATTTTAGAGATAAAAATCTTCCTGTCACAACTAATGACTAATGTGTAACAACATAAACTAATATCCGTTTTGTTTTACAATGCAAATCCAATTAAATCCACTTGTTTGGTAAACAAAGACAGTCTCTTGTTATATATCTGCTGAAAGACAGAAAATATTACTTTACAGCCTGTTCAATATACATAAATCATA
Source organism: Danio albolineatus (assembly GCA_903798035.1). NCBI lineage: Eukaryota > Metazoa > Chordata > Actinopteri > Cypriniformes > Danionidae > Danio > Danio albolineatus. The sequence continues at coordinate 2,958,995 of CAIGQQ010030863.1, read as the reverse complement.
TAAACCTTTGCATATTATTCACTAATATTACTGATTTAACATAAGTAAATAAGCAGATTGAGGGCGCCACGGTGGCCTAGTGGGTAGCACGATCGCCTCACAGCAAGAAGGTCGCTGGTTCGAGCCTCGGCTGGGTCAGTTGGCATTTCTGTGTGGAGTTTGCATGTTCTCCCCGTGGTTGCGTGGGTTTCCTCCGGGTGCTCCGGTTTCCCCCACAGTCCAAAGACATGCGGTACAGGTGAATTGGGTGAGCTAAATTGTCCATAGTGTGTTTGTGAGTGTGTATGGATGTTTCCCAGTGATGGGTTGCAGCTGGAAGGGCATCCGCTGCGTAAAACAAATGCTGGATAAGTTGGCGGTTCATTCCGCTGTGGCGACCCCGGATTAATAAAGGGACTAAGCCGAAAAAAAAAGAAAAGAAATGAAATAAGCAGATTGAACGATAGGCTCAAAAATCAGCCAATTTCTGTGTGTGTGTGTGTGTGTGTGTCTCCTGTGTTTATGATTTTGCTGGCAGCGTGAACTCATTAGTAACCTGTGATGATTTCTGTATAAATACACCTGCTGACCAGGTGACAAAAGAGCAAACAGTGCTGGCGATGCGCAGAGAATGAGCTCTTGGTCACAGTGAGTGTTTGTGTGTGTGTGTGTGTGTGTGTGTGTGTAATGAGAGGTTGTGTCTCTGGCTTTCAGCCCAGACTGATTCTACACTTGCTCCCTACAGCTCTCAGATCAGTGTATTTTTCCTTTATATGGTTAAGAGTATTTGGGGAAACAGTGTGACAGCATGAAAACCAACCCTCAATCTCGCGAAAACACACCAAATGTGCTAAAATCTCAGTTTAGGAATGAGCATAATAAAGCATTAAGTTATTGATATAGTCAAGCCTGAAATTATTCATAACCCTGGCAAATTCATACTTGTAATAACGATAATAAGACAATGTACAAGATGCATCATTGTGGAAGAATAGCTGTCAGCTTGTATTTACCCTCAAAAAGTGGCAGTCAGAATTGGCCAGGGGTATAAATACATTCTTTCAATCATTTTCTTTTCAGATTAGTTCCTTTTTTAATCAGGGGTCGCCACAGCGGAATGAACCGCCAACATATCCAGCATATGTTTTACGCAGTAGAGGCCCTTCCAGCTGCAACCCATCATTGGGAAACACCCATACATTCTTATTCACACACATACACTATGGACAATTTAGCTTATGTCGTTGGACTTGTGGGGAAACCGGAGCACCCAGAGGAAACCCACCCCAACAAGGGGGAGAACATGCAAACACATAACTTCATTTTAATAAAGTTCATTAGTTTTGTTTTATTTGCATGGATTATTTTGGCATCTGCTGAAAATTTCAAGTCAACAGCACTTTCAGAAATATGTTTTCTGAGGAAAATGGAGATGTGTTTAATACTTATAATAAATATTTATATAATAACTTATAACAATATACACTTACCGGCCATATTATTAGGTACACCTGTCCAACAACTCAATGCATTTAGCCATGTAGACATGGTCTGCTACGGTGCAAACCGAGCATCAGAATGGAGAAGAAAGGTGATTTAAGTGACTTTGAACAAGGCATGGTTGTTGGTGCCAGACGGGCTGGTCTGAGTATTTCAGAAACTGCTGATCTACTGGGATTTTCACGCACAACCATCTCTAGGGTTTACAGAGAATGGTCTGAAAAAGAGAAAATATCCAGTGAGTGACAGTTCTGTGGGCGCAGATGCCTTGTTGATGGCAGAGGTCAGAGGAGAATGGCCAGACTGGTTCCAGCTGATAGAAAGGCAACAGTAACTCAAATAAGCACTCGATACAACCGAGGTCTGCAGAAGAGCATCTCTGAACGCACAACACAGCCAACCTTGAGGCGGAAGGGGTACAGCAGCAGAAGACCACACCGGGTGCCGCTCCTGTCAGCTAAGAACAGGAAACTGAGGCTACAATTCACACAGGCTCACCAACACTGGACAGTAGAAGATTGGAGAAACGTCGCCTGGTCTGATGAGGCTCCATTTCTGCTGCCACATTCGGATGGTCGGGTCAGAATTTGGCGTCAACAACATGAAAGCATGAATCCATTTTCTTGGCACACAGTTACTGACCATGTCCATCTCTTTATGACCACAGTGTGCTCATCTTCTGATGGCTACTTCCAGCAGGATAACGCACCATGTCATAAAGCATGAATCATCTTTGGTTTTTTGAACATGACAATGAGTTCACTGTACTCAAATGGTCTCCACAGTCACCAGATCTCAATCCAATAGAGCACCTTTGGGATGTGGTGGAACGGGAGATTCGCATCATGGATGTGCAGCCGACAAATCTGCAGCAACTCTGTGATGCTATCATGTCAATATGGACCAAAATCTCTGAGGAATATTTCCAGTACCTTGTTAAATCTATGATATGAAGTTCTAAAGGCAAAAGTGGGTCCAACCCGGTACTAGTAAGGTGTACCTAATAAAGTGGCCAGTGAGTGTGTATTATTAGCAGTTTTCATGGGATTCCCCTATTAAGTACAATATTCTTAAATGTGAACTCAGTGCATGTGTAATATTAAAAATAATATAAAATAAAAAGTAATGAAATAAATTATAGATGTTTTAAGCCTTTTAAAAATTAGTTTCCAAACCTCCTGTGGATAAAAGCAGACATGAATGCATTACGAAGGTTAAATTACTCAAAGCACAGACACATTACACGCATCTCATCCCAGATTGGAGAAAACATGAAGTAAAACAGCTGAGTATTCAACTTTCCCTCATTCTGGAGTGTATAAACGCTAAACACACACTTTCAGAGCCACACACACATGTGCACACACACACACACACACACACACACACGTCAGCAGCCATCAGACCTCGACCGCAGCACTCAAGCAAACTTCTTCATTTGACCGTCAGCTCTCTGTATGTTTATTGCTCTGGTCTGCTGGTCATGGCAACGTCTCTCTGTCTTTTCTGGGATTTTTCCCTCTGCATTTCCATTACTCACCTCTGAAATCTGCCGACTGAAGCGCTCTGCAGCTGTCTGTCCTTCTGCGTCTGGGAAAAGATGGAAAATCTAGTTTTATGCATTGGGTTTAGTTTTTAAATGTTGTATTAGTTTTAATCATGTTCTACTGACCTCTGTAATTAAAGCTTTTCTTTGCTTGAAATTAACTTTTCTTTTCAATTCGATGTTCTTGTTTTAAATGTGTTTAGCTCTAGTCCTCGCATTTGATTGGCTAAGCAGTAAACAAGGACAAATGTTTTTTATTGGTGGAGAAAAAAAAACGAGGGAAAGATAAATGCGGCCAAGTACAGGGATATCCTGGATGAAAACCTTCTCCAGAACACTCAGGATCTTAGGCCCCGTTTACACTAGTGCGTTTTAGTTTTAAAACACAATGAAAACGATCCGCGTCCACACTAGCGTTTCACCCAGCGTTTCTGAACACATCTCCGTCCACACTACTCCACCAATAACGTATATCACGTGATCATTCGGGCACCCTGGGCATGCGCGTTCAAGTATAAACAGGAAGCATGCGTCTCGCTCGGCATTCTAAATAGGGCTAACGCCGCTTGAAACGCGAGCGATTAGCGAGTGCTGGAACAGTAGCTTGCCTCTTGCTAATATACGCAGCTGTTGTAGTAAAAAAGGCAGAGTTTAACTGCACAATGGCGCCTAAAACAGACAATAGTGCAAACAACACTCCCATTTCTTTGTCCATGTTGTTGTTTACAGTGAAGGCTGGTCTGCCGTCTTCCGGTGGCGTTATAGTCATGTGATAGGGGCTTGACAAATAAGGGAAGGTTACGCAATGACCCAAAAGCCCCAATCGAGTAGTGAATCTCAGCAGCCACGCCTCTGTTTTCAGACGTCTCCGTTTCCCCCATCCACACTGAGACGGAGCAGCAGCGTTTTAGAATGAAAATGGCCTCTCCAGCGTATCTAAAACGCTCCATTTCAGGCCTCGAAAACTCCAGCGTAGTGTGGACGGATGGCGTAACCGTAGCAAAACTTATGCGTTTTAAAACGAAAACACATTAGTGTAAAACAGGGCCTTAGACTGGGCTAACCTTCCAACAGGACAATGACCATAAGCACACAGCTAAAATAAGGAAGGCGTGGCTTAACAACAACTTCGTGATGGTTCTTGAATGGCCCACCCAGAGTCCTAACTTAAACCCAATTAATCATCTCTGAAGAGACCTAAAAACGGCTGTCCACCAACGTTTACAATCCGACCTGACAGAACTGGAGAGGATCTGCAAGGAGGAATGGCAGAGGATCCCCGAATACAGGTGTGAGAAACTTGCTGCATCTTCCCAAAAAAGACTCACAGCTGTATTAGATCAAAAGGGGGCTTGTGTTAAATACTGAACAAAGGGTCTGAATACTGAGGACCATGTGATATTTGCTGATTTATTAAAAAAATAAAACTGAAATATGTCGATAATCCTGTTTTTCTGTCAGTATGGGCTGCTGTGTGGACATTAATGAGGAGAGAAATTAACTTTCATGATTTTAGCAAATGGCTGCAATATTACAAAGAGTGAAAAAAATTAAGGGGCTCTGAACACTTTCCCTACCCACTTTATTTCTTACAAAATAAACTATAAAATATTCTATAACACTTTATTTTGATGGTCCATTTGAGTATTAGTAGACTGTCTACTTAATATCTGCTGATACTGACATTCAACAGACATTTAACTGACTGTAAGAAACTTCATAAGTACATGTCAACTTACACTTACACTAACCCCTAACCCCAACCTAACAGTCTACTTATAATATAATGAGAATTAGTTGCAATGTAACTTAAACTCAACAAACGGACCATCAAAATAAAGTTTGACCGCAATCTGAACTTTCTAAAAAAAAAATACTCCAAATGAATAAAACTCCCTATCTAGTACGCTGTTAATCCAAATGTTGATTCCCACATAATTAAATTGTGTGTCTCATACTTGAATGAAACCTGGGTTCACCACAGTTGTTTACAAATAAGTAAAGTTGTATTTTTTATTCTAAGTCAACTTAATCAATTTGTGTTGGGACAACATTCATGAATTATATGGAACCCTGCTTTTATATATAAATATTATGTTTGCATATATGCTGTATTTTGTCATAATTTGCATATATTGCCATATATATTGTCTGACGCTCCAACTTTGCATGTTTTTAAAAACCTTCAGAAATTTAACCACTTCATTTAACTTTTGAGCCTTCTGCACTGCAAAAATAAAAATGCAATTTATTCATGCTGTCCCAACACAAGTCGATTAAATTTAATTGGATTGAACATAAAATAATTAAATTCATTCATTCATTCATTTTCACTTTGGCTTAGCCCCTTTATTAATCAGGGGTCACCACCACGGAATGAACCGCCAACTTATCCAGCATTTGTTTTACGCAGCAGATGCCCTTCCAGCTGCAACCATCACTGGGAAACATCCATTCTCACTCATTCACTACGGACAATTTAGCCTGCCCAATTCACCTATACCACATGTCTTTGGACTTGTGGGGGAAACCAGAGCACCCAGAGGAAACCCACACAACCACAGGGAGAACATGCACACAGAAATGCCAACTGACCCAGCCGAGGCTCGAACCAGTGACCTTCTTGCTGTGAGGCGAACGTGCTACTACGTCACCTTGGCGCCTAAAATTTATTTAGTTTATATTTTTATATTTCATTTCATTTTTTTTGTTTTGTTTACTTGCCACTTTATTCGCCAATTACATTACTCGGGTGCTAGTATTACCACGTGATTTAAACTGTTTATTTATTTATTATTATTTAACATTTAATTCATTATTAATACACACTTTATTTACATTATACACTTTTTCAAAATTATTGTTATGACCCCACATTTAAAAAAAACAAAAAAAAAAAACCACACACAATTTAACTCTGGTTTATCAAAGCTGAGTTCAATTTCCCTCGCGCCACACCCAGACCTGATTACTGCCACACCTGTTCGCAATCAAAAATCACGTAAGTATGACCTGCTATGACATGCTTGAAAAGCGAAGTAGACCAAAAGATCCTCAAAGGCTGATGTGTTTTGTTATCTTTGACTATTATTTAAATTTGCTGAATGATCTGAAACAAAGTATGACACATGCAAAAAAATAAGAAACCAGTAAGGGGGCAAATACTTTTTTACACCACTGTATGTGCTGTGTGATTTATCATGTCAATTTAAAACTCAACTGAGCCTGGTCTCTTTAGAGTTATTTTCCCTTCACTTTCGTCAACTGGTGAAATTGGTTTGTTCCTGCATGGTTCGGGACTTGTGGAGCTACGCATCGATGGATTACTCTTCAGTGTTTGGACTTTAGCACTGAAAATTAAACCACACTGAACTGAACTAAACTGAACTGACAACTGGACTGACACTGTTTCAACCTACTAGAACTTCTATGTTAAGCTGCTATGACACAATCTACACTGTAAAAGCGCTCTAGAAATAAAGATTAATTTAATTTAATTTAATTTAATTTAATTTAATTTAATTTAATTT
>CAIGQQ010030863.1:2933122-2952430 GCA_903798035.1 Danio albolineatus | reverse complement strand
TTAATTTAATTTAATTTAATTTAATTTAATTTAATTTAATTTAATTTAATTTTTGACTGTGTTGTAAAATGTCCTATATAAATAAACTCCATACAAACATACGTGCATTTATCAGATTTCTATATGGGATCAGAAAATCTGTCCTCCTGCAGATGTAGTGGTGTGGAGGAGTGTCTGGGTTGTGGGCTGGACTGTCTGTCTCACACACACACACACACACACACACATATACACACCACAGGAAAAGAGCAGCAGAGATAAAGGTCTTTCTTCCATTACACGCAGTCAGACTCCGAGCTCCCTGCGCACGCATTCACCGCTCAACTTCTGCACAACACAAATATGGAAATACATTAAATACAATAAACCCTGCTTTAATTGAGGACACACGAATGGCTCTCAGTGAGGAAACTCTGCGCTTCGTCATATCTGATGGTGAGTTATCAAGAAATACACGATTATAGTAGAATATTAGGCAACAAATACTAGATTATACGCAAATTATAAATAATTTCAGGCATTTAAAGAGCATTTACAAATGATACTAACCAACGTTTTGGGAAACTATATAATGTTTAGCTTTTAAAAAATTTGCTATTATTTAATGTGCACTGAGTAATAGCGAAGTTAGTGCAAGTTTTGTAATTCTAGATGGTAATATTACATGTTTTATATTATAAATATATTAAAAGTGACCTTGAAAATATTAACAAATGGTTCAAGTCAGCTGTTTACCTCTTGTAAAATTTAGCCTTTGTGTTGTAACGTGTGTTTTCTCTGCTGCTGAAAAGGAAAACTCAGTTTTTAATAGGATTACCAGTGTTGTAAAAGTTAAACAAGGCTTCTCTTTCGGCCGGTAATGTTATTACAGTGTATTTTGAGCATGTGCATGCATTCTGTATTATATGTAGCTTATGACGGCTTGATTGCTGGTTTGAAGTTGGTCAGATGCTGGTTGACCACCCACTATGTAGACTTCACACCGCTGCATGGTAGCCAGTTTAAACCAGATAATAAAATCTGGGGACAGTAAGACTTTTATTTATTATCTTTTAAAGAATTAATATAGTGGCTCAGTGGTTAGCACTGTCACCTCACAGCAAGAAGATTACTGGTTCGAGTCCCAGTTGGGTCAGTTAGCTTTTCAGTGTGTACATGTTCTCCCTGTGTTGGTGTGGGTTTCCTCCACAGTCCAAACATATGGGCTATAGGTGAATTGATGAAGTAAATTGGCTGTAGTGTACGAGTGTTTGGATACTAGGATGTAGCTGGAAGGGCATTCGCTGCGTAAAACATATGCTGGAATAGTTAGCGGTTCATTCCACTGTGGCGACCCCAGATTAATAAAGGGACTAAGCCAAAAAGAAAATGAATGAATGAGTACTCAGAAAGTACACGTGGAAAGATCCAAAGTAAGATCAAAACTCGTTTGTAAGATGATTTGGACTAAATGTAAATGTAAAAGTGACTGTAAAGGCAGAAAAACCAGCAAAGATGTATTATGTTCAGTTTCCATGTTGTTTTTGATGCATGTAAATGTCTAAATTATTATTTATTCGTTGATTTTTATTTTTGGGTCATAAATCAGCAGCAAATTATAATGATTTCTGAAGGATTACTGGTAACACTATAATAACTATACACTATGAGTCATCTATTAAGCATTAACAAATAGTTAATTCATTATCTGATAATTGTTAACTCTTTATTAACAGACATTAGTAAGCAGTTTATAAATACAGCTACAAATGCTATTCTTGACTTACAAGCACATTTATAATCAGGCGTTTTAGCATGATCGTTTTTATGCTAAAACGCCTGAGGCCCCGTTTACACTAGTGCGTTTTAGTTTTAAAATGGCGTTTTAGCATGAAAAGGATCCGCGTCCACACTAGCGTCTCTCAACAGATCTTCCTCCACCAGAAACGTATATCATGTGACCATTCGCGCACTCTGGGCATGCGCGTTCAAGTATAAACAGGAAGCACGCGTCTCGCTCGGCATTTGGTTATTGTTAGTCAACAAACGCTGGTTGAACGATGAACGCGATGGTAAAGAAAGCAAGAGAGGTCTTTTTGAGGACAGACGACGAGGTCGAGTCGTTACTTAAAGTAACAAATGAATATAAAACATCCATGGCTATCGAAAATACAGTGTTTACAGAGAAGGCTGGTCTGCCGTCTTCCTGTGGCGTTATAGCCATGTGCGCTTGACGAATAAGGGAAGGATACGCAATGATCCAAAGCCCCAATCACGTATCGAATCTCAGCATCACGCCTCCGTTTTCAGACGTCTCCGTTTCCCCCATCCACACTGAGACGGAGCTGCAGCGTTTTAGAATGAAAACGGCCTCTCCAGCATTTCCAAAACACTCAGTTTTCGCACTTCGAAAACTCTGCCGTAGTGTGGACGGATGGCGTAACCGTAGCAAAACTTATGCGTTTTCAAACAAAAACTCACTAGTGTAAACAGGGCCTCAGATCCAGCTCCAAACGAATTGACGCTGTTTTAAAATCTTCATAAAGCACATAAACACAGTTAATCTCTCTATAAAATTCATGTTAGCCATTTAGCAACCAGGCCATAGATGCCCTGCCCATCATGCGAATCTGCATCTGTTGTGAAGTGAATTTGACGCACAAATGAAATGGATTTGTACGTGCGAATGAAGCGAGTAAACTCAAATATTCGCTCATCTATTTACGCGCGAATAGCACAATTTATCCGCGCTTGCTGCGTCTTGTGTGAACCATAGACTGTAAAAAAATATGGACGTAGTATCCGTGACGTTACCCATAGGTTTCTGAAGAACGCAAAAGAGGCCACAAGTGGGCGTGGCCAACCGGCACCATTTTGTTTGCGCGTCACTGCTCCGGCTGGGGGTCTCCAAATAAGGGCAAAGAGGCGGAGCACGAGCGGAGCAACAGAAGCATGCTAGCAATTTGCTTAGTTTGGGAGAAAAGCATAATACTTCATTACCCGCGACTCGTTTGTGTTCTGACCACATGTTCTTGATTGTGTACTATATTAATAAAGTGTTTAGCCTTTTAAAAACACTGCTGTAATATACTGAGCCACTAAACATTGATCTTGTGACATTTTTCTACAGGAGGGAAATGTGAACTACTTCCAAATACTTCAGATATAGTCTGTGTTAGTAACTGCATGGCTATTAATGAAATCCAGGCAGAACACTGTATGACAACGCTTGATGACTGTTTTATAGCCTACAACTAATCAATCTGTCAGATTCTGGAGTGTGTTACAGGTCTAAAGAACATTATAAATGATACATTATCTTAATTAAAGCATTTATAGAGATAGTATTTAAGTATATAATTTCACTCACCTGGGAAATGGAGACCCCGTGAATGGTTTGTGAGCACAATTAAGTGCACACAGCATGCCATATTATCTGATAATGTCAGGAAATAATTCCAAAAGGTGACTGACTGTGTAAAGCCACATAAAACGAAACAAAAATAAGATGTATATGCCGAGTTCAGCTGCTAATCAGCCGGAATCGGCTGAGGTGACGGTGACCAGCGGGACTAGCTGTCACTCAAGTGGCCTTGCCCTTAATTATGCAGACTTCATATAACTTCATATAAAGGAAACGGAGGAGTTATAAAAAAATTCACCCCCCTCAGAGTTGTCATGAAGGGGAATATTTGCTATAAGCATCAAAACCATCGATTGTACCAGGCTGTAATCATGTTTTTATCACTTGTAAAAATGGCCAATTTACCATTGCAGTCAGAAACCCCCTGGAGTTTATGGAGCCAGCCCTCGAAGGCAAGTCGATGTATTGCAGTTTCAGTTACTTCCGTATTGGCTTCCCGAGGTCGAGCGGGAGGTTGCTGCTTGGTGTGAACACAGCATGAGTGGAAAAAGCGTGTTACGTCAGTCGAGTCTTTTTCATTCTCCAATCAAATGAAAGCAGAGGCGGGGTTTCCGTTGAGGTGACTGCAGTGTTTGTGTTGTCAACATGACTACAGAGACTATTGAAAATGGAGGAGAGACTAGCGGTTGCTGTTTTGAGTTATCCGGAGCTGTATGACTCACAAATCTTGAGTTTCAAAATATTATAAAATATTAATGTCAGAAACGGAATATTAAATGAGAAAACAGTAGGCGTGGCTTGTTTTTTCTACTGCGAGCTGATTGGATGTAACAAAGTACATGAAGCGTTTTATTCTGAAAGATGGGAGAAAAGGTTTGGGGAGAGTTATTACAGCCTAACAGACTCCTCTTCCTCACCGAGGTTAAGTATGTTAGCCATGCCCAATACCTCAGACAGACCTAATCTGAGAATTTAACAAAACAGACAATTTCAGATTTTAATTTTAGATTACAATGGCAAACTATTACTTATTTTTCTTTAATGATATGCACAGATGAATTGTTCACCACGAAACTAGCAACGCAAGCTAACAAAATCAATATGGCTAGTTACGATTTCATGTGTACTTTTAATATCATTGAAAATTACTTCTTTTTTTCTCTCCGCAGGGAGATGTGTGCCACCGACATGACAGTAAAGGGTGGTGTTTGACCGACCGCTGACCCTGAAGGAAAGAAAACATTCACAAACACCAGTCTGTGAGCTGTTTTTACCAGCACAGGAGGCGCTGCAATGATCAACCAACACATCTACAACCATTACAACTACACTGGAAAGCTAGACAATCGCAATGAAACCAAAGGGGCGCAAATGGACCCCAAAATAATGGCCTTCTTAGTCGTCTGCAGCCTCATCGTCTTGGAGAACCTAATCGTGCTGGTGGCCATTTGGAAAAACCACAAGTTTCATAATAGGATGTATTTTTTTATTGCTAACCTCGCATTGTGCGATCTGCTAGCCGGCGTGGCTTATATTGCAAACATACTGATGTCAGGACAACGGACGCTGCATTTATCTCCAGCTGAGTGGTTTATTCGTGAAGGAAGTATGTTTGTGGCTTTGGGCGCTTCGATTTTCAGCCTGCTGGCGATTGCGATCGAACGCCATCTTACCATGATCAAAATGAGGCCTTACGACGCTAACAAAAACTACAGAGTCTTTCTGCTCATAGGAACATGTTGGTTGATCGCCATCACTTTGGGATCGCTTCCCATCTTGGGTTGGAATTGTTTAGAGGATCTTCCTCAGTGCTCGACTATATTACCTCTATACAGCAAGAACTACGTCGCATTCTGCATTACCATCTTCATATCGCTTCTTCTAGCTATCTCCATCCTCTACGCGCGCATTTACGTCCTCGTCAAGAGCAGCAGTCGCAAAGTGACTAAACACAGTAACTGCGAGCGCTCGATGGCTTTACTGCGGACCGTCAGTATTGTCGTTGGCGTTTTCATCGCATGCTGGACGCCGATTTTCGTGCTTTTGCTAATCGACGTAGCGTGCGGTCCCAAAAGATGCCCGGTTCTTCTGAAAGCTGATTGGTTCATCGCTCTGGCTGTTTTAAACTCCGCTATGAATCCCGTCATCTATCCGTTGGCCAGTAGAGAAATGCGAAGGGCCTTTTATAAGCTCATATGTGGATGTTTGGTGAAGGACAGAGTTGTGGGATGCAAAAACACGGATCCAAGTCGGAGCAAATCCAGCTCCAATTGCCCACGGGCGGCAGAACCAGAAAACCAAGACGTCGTCAATTCGTAGGTTTTATTGTGACTCGGAGGTTTGGATGGTAAAGCGTCCACACAACTGCAGTGTTCTGTGTGTTTCAAGATGAACAATATTGCAATATTTAAAGGCACATTACGTAATACTTTTTTTTTTTACCCCCAATTTCTGTTTAACGCAGTGGTTCTCAACTGGTTTGGCCACGGGACCCACATTTTTACATGGTCATCAAGCCGCGACCCAATTTTTTAGGAACTATAATTTTAGAAATTATAATTCATTTGTTTGTCAACATAAGTAGTGACAGATAAATCATAAGAAAATCACAAAGACTTACAAATAAACAATATTTTATTGCTGTCACTTAACAAAATGTATTAAATTATAGAAATATTACAAAGTTAAAACGATAAATACTGTAAACAGCGGTTAGGGTAGAGAAATGTTCAGTTACCGAACTAAACTGAACTGTTGTCGCGCGCGCATTTCAAAATAAAAGTCCAGTAAAGGCAAAATAAATAATTATTATCTTTTCTTTCTTTTTTTTTTGACCACACAGTCCGCGACCCACTAAAAATGTTCCCGTCCCATTTTTAGTGGGTCGCGGACTGTCACGGTCGCGGACCCACCAGTTGAGAAACACTGGTTTAACGGATGTTTTGTCCAAAAACGACTAGAATAGTGTTAAATATTTTGCTCACTTGTGTACTTATATTATCTCAAATGTTTGTAAGAATGTTCAAATCCAGAGAAATAATCAATTTTAGCTAGTGTGACGGAGCGTATGCTGTGGGTTTATGCCAACAACACTCTCCATTTCTGAAACAAAATCAGTGTAGTATGTAGTGTGTTTTAATGTACTGCACAGGGCAGCATTATAACAGAAGCCTGAAATGTATTTAATAATTCCTTATAGCGCTTTTATAGACACTCAAAGAGCTTTACACAATGGGGGGATCTCCCCATCCACCACCAGTGTGCAGCATCCACCTGGATGATGTGACGGCAGCCATATTGCGCCAGACCGCACACCACACACCAGTTTGATAGTGGAGAGGAGACAGAGTGATTAATGGGGATGGTTAGGAGGCCATGATGGACAGAGGCCAGTGGGCAGATTAAACCAGGTTAAACCACTACTTTTTTCCCAAGAGCATCCTGGGATTTTTAACGACCACTGAGAGTCAGGACCTCTGTTTAACGTCTCATCCAAAAGACGGCGCTCACTGAGCAGTATAGAGTCCCCTTCACTATACTGGGGCGTTAGGACCCACACAGACCGCTTCCTGCCCTACAGGACTGATTATCTTACCCAAAATAAATGATAGTCCCGCCCCAAATGACTGATAGTCTCATCCCCAAAGGACATATATAGCCCCGGTATAAAGGACAGATAGTCCCGCCTTAAATTACTGATAGCCCCACCATAAATAAATGATAGTCCTGCCTTAAATGATTGTTAGTGTCACACCAAAGGACATATAACCCCGCCCTAAATTACTGATAGCCCTGCTATAAATGACTGATAGCCCTGCCCAAAATTACTGATAGCCCCGTTCTAAAAGATTGATAACCCCACCCTACAGGACTGATTATCCTACCCTAAATAAATGATAATCCCGCCATAAATGACTGATAGGCCCACGCCAAAGGACATGTATCTCCGCGCTAAAGGACAGGTAGTCCTGCCCTAAAAATGTACAGCCCCGCCCTACAGGACTGATTATCTTACCCAAAATAAATGATAGTCCCGCTCTAAATGACAGATAGTCTCGCCCCCAAAGGACATATAGCCCTGCCCTAATGGACAGATAGTCCCACCCTAAATTATTGATAGCCCTGCCCAAATTGTCTGATAGCCCAGTCCTAAAAGATTGATAGTCCTGGCCTAAATGACTGATTATCTTACACTAAATAATTGATAGTCACGCCTTAAATGACTGATAATCCCACCCCAAAGGACATATAACAAAAAATTGATAGCTCCACCATAAAGGACTGATAGACCTGCCCCAAGGACCTAATATTTCTACCCTAAATGACTGATAGCCCCACCCTAATGGATCAATAGCCCTGTCCCAATTGGCTAGTAGTCCCGCCTTAAAGGCAGAAAATGTGACCAGAAGTGAAGAAAAGTCATTTGAAGGTTATAGTATTTGATTCAAAATTATGAGGGCACATCAGTTTTTAGAAAATAATGTACACAGATACATCGTTCATAACAAGAACTAAAATATGCAAATAAAAATAAGGAGAGTCCATTTTGATTTCATGTCGGCTTTAAAGCTAAAATCTTTACAGGAAAAAATGATGCTTTCAACTGGAAATACACTTAAGTTTGTTCTATAAGGGGTGATTTTTTTAAGGAAATTAAATTGATTAATACTATATTATGTCATAAAAAGCGGAGACTAAGAGCCACACCCACTTTTTACATCATCAACACAAACCAATAGCAGATCAGAGGTGCATTCAAGGCGGATCAAACTTTTCTTTAAAGTCATTTTGAACTCCTTAAACAAAAACTCTATTCATTTGGTGTCATTTTGTTCAAAATTATTTCTCAGTTTGGTCTTTATTTTACTATATCGTAGCCTTAAAGGATTATTCTTTTGTGTTCATCTGCTTTTACTGGACATAATCAGACTTTCAAACAGTATTTTAATAACTTCTCAAAATAAAGGGTACACTTAAACAACACAATGTAACTTCAAGTGTTCCCTTTATTTTTGAGCAGTATCTATAAGTTTTCAATGGGAAACACATGCAAGTTACTGTGTTGCATTCATATTGTGGATGCATCTGTTTGGGTAAATGTAGTTTGCATCACCTATATAGTGTATGCTGAATTAAGTCATTTAATATCAAGTCAATCTTAAAAAAATTAGTAAATATAACCTTGCTTTGCCCTCCAGCCTCACGTCATGTCCAATATGACTCCACTCACAAAACTCAGTCTAGTAGCCGTAACAGAGCCTAAAGCACTCAGTGTGTGCACTAAAATGCAGACTACAGCATTAGTGCATGCTATAAGACTTTAGTATGCACTTTTTAAGTGCACTTAAAGCCTACTAAAGTGCACACTAGAGTTACGTGTTAAGTGCATAATGGCGCAAAGTTAGAATGTCCTCCAGAGAAGAACAAAACATTTATTTTAGATGAGTAAAATATTCATACCTCACAAATAAATAAATATTGAACGTATGTATACAGTGATATGGTGAATAATGTACCTACGTAAACAAATACTACAGTAATGTATAGTAAATACTTTAGGTTTTTTACTATAGTATAGTAAGTGTGTTATACTGTATATATCACAGTATTCACAGCTCTTTGTTAATAAATGCTGCTGCATACTGTAGTAATAACTATAGTGAACTGACAAAACTCTAATATTTAGACCATTTTGAGGGATGTAAACAAAAACAATGGTCCCAACGTATTTCTAGCTTCCAGGAATCCAAAATGAGCCACTTAATTATCAGTAATATCATGGCAACTGTTTTAACATTAAGTTATGACTGAATTGCCTTTTGTTACAGTTAGAATGTTCATGGGCCAATGACATGATCACATTAAAATGGTCTATACTGTTGTTTTTACTATAGAAAACTGTGGTGTATTGTAGCACCCTATAATTGTGGGAATCTACACTATTGGGTTATTTATTTATATTTGAATAGTTAACATAGAATCGCCACATCAGACTATATAATGGCTCAAAACACTGTAGTATTTATTTGAAATTACTATAGTATTCTTTCACGTGGGTATACCTCTGATGTTTGTAAAAGCAGGAGTTAGTGTTATATATTAGAATGTTTTACACCTTTGCCTTGCCATATTGTATAGAGGTTGTTCATTTTGTTGAAGTAATTTAATTGTAACATACTGAAACGTTTAACCCAATGGACTAAAACAAAGGGATGTGTGTACATGTAAGCTGCTGTAAATGTATTATAAGATTAAAAGCATGATGTCTAAAGCTGTTTACGGTACTGTGTATTGTGTGTGTGTGTGTGTGGTGTTGATGTTATTAGCTCACTCTCGCCCTCTGCTGGACACAAAGCAACAGCACAAACCAGCTGTAATCATCAAGATCTGTGGCGGTTGTTCAAGTATCTGAACTACGTGTTTTGAGATTTTTCATCATGATTTTCAGAAGACACCCACTAAAATGTAAATCAAAGTAACAAGAGTTTATACTTCAATAACACTTATCAGGCATATTTGGAGGGATAATACTTTAAATACATATTTAATAATGCTAAATGACCCACCCAAAATATTCATTGTGATTTTTAAGCTATATCTTTATACTGCTGATTTTAAATAACTTATGCCCATTATTCTACTATATTATTATTTCATATCACACTGAAAGGTGAATGGAATTGTAGTTATTTGTAGGTTTGAAGGTGCCACAGTGGCGTAGTGAGTATAGCACGTTCGCCTTACAGCAAGAAGGTCACTAGTTCGTGTCTCGGCTGGGTCAGTTGGCATTTCTGTGTGGAGTTTGCATGTTCTCCCCGTTGGTTTCCTCCGGGTGCTCCGGTTTCCCCCACAAATCCAAAGACGTGTGGTATAGGGGTAGGCTAAAAATTGTCTGTAGTGTATGAGTGTGAATGAGTGTGTGTGGATGTTTCCCAGAGATGGGTTGCAGCTGGAAGGGCATCCGCTGTGTGAAAACAGTGCTGGTTCATTCCGCTGTGGCGACCCTTGATTAATAAAGGGACTGAGCCGAGAAGAAAATGAATGAATGAATGAATGAATGAATGAGAGTAGGTCTAATATGATTTCAGCATATGAAATGTTATTTAGCAAGTGAAACGCAAACTAATTGAATTAAAATAAATATATTTAATATTCTTTAATATGTAATATTATTTCATTTCACCTTCCTGTGAAATTTTTATTTATGTTTCAAATATTTTACAAGTGCTGTTTAACACAGAATATTTTTTTCAATACATTTCTAAACATTCTTCTGTCTTTGCCATGATGACAGTACATAATATTTTACTAGTTGTTTTGCAATATAATATATTAAGTGCAATAGACTTACATGATTAATTAAGTAATTATACAGTGTACGGCCATACACCCAAAGCGCTTCACAATCATGAGGGGAGTCTCTCCACACCACCACAGGACAACAGTACCAGTGTTTCACCGCACACCAGCAATAGGTGGAGTAGAGAGACAGTGATAGTGGATGGGGATGATTAGGGGGCCATGATGGGTAAGGGCAGATGCAGGGAATTTGGCCAGGACGCCCCTCCTCTTTACACGAAGTACCATCGAATGTTTAATGACCTCAGTTTAACATGTCATCTGAAAGACAGCACCCACTGAAAGTATGGTGTCCGCTTCACTATAATGGGGCGTTAGGACTCACACAGACTACACGTTGAGCACCCCCTGCTGGCCTCCCTACACCACTTCCAACAGCAACCTGGATTTCCCATGTGGTCTCCCATCCAGGTACTGACCAGCTTAGCTGCTTAGCTTCAGTGAGTAACCAGTCTTGGGCTGCAGGGAGATAAGGGTGTGGCAAGTTAGCGTAATTATTTAATTGATTTATATACAAAAATTTAGTAGATAATAATTAGTATAATTTACTATAATGCTTGTATAAATTAGTTCTTCATGTAAAACAGCCAGTCAAATTACGGTCAAATATCATCCACTGAAGTTCTTAATAATAATAATAATAATAATAATAACAACAACAATATCGAGCGGCACGGTGGCTCAGTGGTTAGCACTGTCACCTCACAGCAAAAAGGTTGGTGGTTCAAGTTCCGGGTCAGTTGGCATTTCTTTGTGGAGTTTGTATGCTCTCCCCGTGTTGGCATGGGCGTGCTCCGGTTTTCCCCGCAGTCTAAACACATGCGCTATCGATAAATTGATGAACTGAATTGGCTGTAGTGTATGAGTGTGTGTGAATGTGAGAATATATGGGTGTTTCCCAGTACTGGATTGCAGCTGAAATGGCATTCGCTGCATAAAACATATGCTGAAATAATCGGAATAGTCGGCGGTTCATTCCGCTGTGGCAACCCCTGACAAATAAGGGACAAAAGGAAAATAAATGAACAATAATAATAATAATACAAAGGGACTAAGCCGACAAGAAAATGAATGAATAAATAAATGAATAAATAAATAAAATAAATATAAATAAATAAAATAAATATAAAAAAAATATATATATATATATATGGGGCGCCACGGTGGTGTAGTGAGTAGCATGTTCGCCTCACAGCAAGAAGGTCGGTGGTTCGAGCCTCAGCCGGGTCATTTGGCATTTCTGTGTGGAGTTTGCATGTTCTCCCCGTGGTTGCGTGGGTTTCCTCCGGGTGCTCCGGTTTCCCCCACAAGTCCAAAGATATGTGGTACAGGTGAATTGGGTAGGCTAAGATGTCCGAAGTGTATGAGTGTGTATGGATGTTTACAGCTTTCCATCGATGATAAAGACCAGGGTTAATCCACAGAAGCAGAAAGAGGAGCTGTGTTTGTGTTTGTTTTCTGAAGTCCAGTGACCTTCTGAACATCAAAACTGAAGCGCATCAAACACAGACCAACTTCACAGACAGAAACACAGTCTGCATCAACAACACTTGGCAGAGCAGAGAAAAGATCATCTGGCACTATTTACAATTTGCAAATTAATAATATTTTTTATTATCATGGACCTTTTTCGCAAGACTGTCATGACTCGTTTAACGCTCATCAGCATCTTCAATCCTTGAAAGTTGTTATCAACTGATTGAATCGGCGTTATCAGTGGTTATCAGCTGATATATATGGCACAGCAGGGGCCTTCAGCACCTACTGGTAGGCTCAGAAGGCTGTGATCATCCATCCACATGGTTAATCAGATTGAGGGAGGAGTTAAAAGTGCTCATTTTCAGCTTATTTGGACCCAAGAAATGGAGGAAAAATTTGTGTAAATTAGGCAGGGGCACCCGTGTCTGTTTGACGCGTCGTGTGAGCAATATCACAACCAGGTTGAAGAAGAAAAGAAGTTGAGGAGAAATTGCTAATTCCCCTCGAACGCAGGCGAGTAAAATAAGTAGACTTTCTACCCCTCTAAAGGCGTCTTTCTCATTATGTAGCTACACTGTATAAAGCGAAAACCTAAACAAATTACTTTGACTTGTTACAATTAAATGAATTACTGTAAGTTTGACAAACTTAATTTATGACAGTTTTCAGGAATAAATTAAGTTAGTTCTTTTAGGTTTTACGTAAAACTTTAAACAAGTTTTTGTCATTTTATTAAGAGAACAAGAATGGAGCAGTACAAACAGGACAGTACAAATCACCCATTTTAATATAATAATAATAATAATGATGATAATAATAATAATAATAATTATTATTATTATTATTATTATAATACTTATCTTTTGTGGCTATACTTGTACTTGCCATAAATGACTAAAACTTGTTACACCTAAAAGTACAAAATTGGTCGCTGAAAACTGTCATAAATTAAGTTTGTCAAACTTAATTCATTTAATTGTAACAATATAAAGTAATTTGTTTAAGTTTTCCCTTTTTACAGTGTAATAATAAAAGATATATTACGTGAGCTTGTGTTGTTTCCGTGTCACTTCTCGTGTGTGTTTGGTTGCGAGACGTAGTTTGGACAAAGTTGTCGGCGATTCTTTCTATTTTAAAGTCATGTAGTGTGAAACCCTCCGTCGCCGATATATCTTGCAGTGTAAACACAGCACTGACAGAACACTACCCCAGATAGTCATACAGTGTGAAAACATCCTGCTTTTAAATACGGTCTGAATTCGGCTAGAGGGCTAATTTTCAAACGATTCGAATGTTATCGATCGATTGAATCGGCGATATCAGTGGTTATCAGCTGACTGATATGACACAGCAGGGGCCTTCTGCGTCTACTGGTAGGCTCAGAAGGCTGTGATCATCCATCCACATGGTTAATCAGCTGTAGATCACATACGGCTGCGGTCAGAAGTTAACGAGAATTATTTATATTATTTATTAAACTTTCGGTCACACTTTATTTTGATGGTTCATTTGTTGAATTTAAGTTACATTGCAACTAATTCTCATTAGATTATAAGTAGACTGTTGGGGTTGGGGTTAGTGTAAGTTGACATGTACTTGTAAAGTTTCTTATAGTCAGTTAAATGTCTGTTGAATATCAGTATCAACAGATATTAAGTAGACAGACTACTGATACTCAAATGGACCATCGAAATAAAGTGTTACCATGAGTTCTGACTGAAAATAACATTGATGATAGCCTACAGCCAATAAGAGAGCAGCAATGAGAGAGCAGCATCCACTAGTGTGGGTATCTGCAGACCAGTGGGAGGTTGCGGGGGGAGCTAAAAGCGCTTATTTGGACCCAAGAAATGGAGGAAAAATTTGTATAAATTAGGCAGGGGCACACGTTTCTGTTTGAGTGTCGTGTGAGCAAAACCACAACCAGGTTGAAGAAGAAGAAAAGAAGTTTAGGAGAAATTGCTAATTCCCCTCAAACGCAGGCGAGTAAAATAAGTAGACTTTCTACCCCACTAAAGGCGTCTTTCTCATTATGTAGCTAATAATAAAAGATATATTACGTGAGCTCGTGCTGTTTCTGTGTCACTTCTCGCATGTGTTTGGTTGCGAGACGTAGTTTGGACAAAGTTGTCGGCGATTCTTCCTATTTTAAAGCCATGTAGTGTGAAACCCCCTGTCGCTGATACATCTTGCAGTGTAAACAAAGCACAGATGGAACACTACCCCAGATAGTGTTACAGTGTGAAAACATCCTGATTTGAAAATCATCATTGAAAAATTCGGCGTAAGGGCCAATTTTCAACCGATTGGAATGTTATCGATTGATTGAATCAGCGTTATTAGTGGTTATCAGCTGATAGACATGGCACAGCAGGGGCTCAGAAGGCTGTGATCATCCATCCACTTGGTTAATCAGCTGTAGATCACATAGAAGAAGTTAACGAAAATTATTTATATTGTTTATTAAACTTTCAATTAAGTGAAGTTTATTTATAATCAAATTTCGAGAGGATCATGTGCTTATGATTGTTCTCAGCTGTTCCAGTGTCCGCTCATGATTGATTATCCAATCAGATGATTCCTAACTCTCTATAAATAACCAAAGTTTTCTTATCTCAACATCTTCGTCTTGAAGAACCCCCCTACCCACCCCTACTTTCCCTCCTTTTCAGATGGGCGACACGGCGGCCCAGTGATTAGCACTGTTGCCTCACAGCAAGAATGCCTCTGGTTTAAGTCTTAACTAAACCAGATGACATTTCTGTGCGGAGTTTCGCTTGTTCTCCCTGTGCTCGTGTGGGTTTTCCCCGGGTTCTCTGGTTTCCTCCCACAGTCCAAATAACACGCACCCTAAGTAAATTGAACAGACAATTCGATACCACAGTCAAGCTCTTAGCGAGTACACTTCACCTCAGTTCCGTCACTAGCTGAAAATAAACCGAGGGGGGAGTTCATCGAGATCGACCTGAGCTCAAACTCTCCTCTCGCCCTGCAAACGGGAGGGAGCCCAGGGCTCGAGGATCTCATAAGTCAAGCTCTTAGCGAGTACACCTCACCTCAGTTCTGTCACTAGCTGGAAATAAGCCCAGGGGGGAGTTCATCGAGATCTACCTGAGCTCAAACTCTCCTCTCGCCCTGTTAACGGGAGGGAGCCCCGGGCTCAAGGATCTCATAAGCTCAGGGCTCTCTCCCGGGACAGCATGCCAAACAAGCTTTATAATCAATCATCAGCTAAGTGTGAACTCTTGAATTGTACTTTATTGATGTCTACCCCTACCACAACCATCACAGTAATGTAAAAACAGATCCAGTCTTCTCTATTAGTATAGCTATGACTCCTACTGGCCCATATCTATGGAGTGAGATATGTGTCTTTATTATTCAATCAAAAATATTTAGTTTTAGGGAAAAATTAAGTACATAGTAAATAAAAAATAAAAGATTGCAAATAAAAAAAATGTTTAATCAAAAAACGTATGTCGATGATAATAAAATATTTTGAATTGCAAAAAACCCTGATTGTTCTATTATGCAATTTTGATTGCAAACTTATTAATTTTGCTCTCTGTTCTGCTGTTGTTTATTGCACATCTAGAATCTTTGCTTGTGAGTTGAAATGTTTTGCTTGCGAGTTGAAAAGTTTTGAACCCATGTATGCCAGAGTTAATTTTGTGTCTTTATTATTCAAACAAACATATGAAGTTTTTGACCAAAACTAGGTACATTTTAATTTAAAAATAAAAGATTAAAAGAAAAAAAAAACATTTAATAAAAAAAAATTCGTGATAAAACAAAAATTTGCACAGCAAAAATAAACTATTGCCATTTTATGCAGTTACCACCAGATGTTTCATTATGATCTCATTCATTTTGCTTTCGTTCTGTTTCATTTTTTTTTTTTTTTTTTTTTTTTCGGATCTAAAATCTTTGCTTGAGTTGAAAAGTTTTGAGTTGAAAACTCTGCAGCTCAGTGGGCGGTATCCTCCCTCCGGGATGAAAGACCTTATTCTATTGGTCAATCTTTGATGAGGTCACAGGTTGGCCACGCCCATTACGTTTTCGCGCTATTGGACTGGGACTCCCTTCAGTGACGAGCGAGTAATGGCGAGCTACAGGCCTTTTTCGAGGTAAGTTTACTGATACTGTATAACTTGTATATTACCATCCACATTTCCCATCAGATAATGTTACGACTGCTAGTACTAAACTCTGTGTAGTCAGTGATATTGATGAATAATCTCGATTCACAAGCTGTCGGCCATCGAAAGTGTACAGCCGCAAAGGGCAACGCAAGGCATGTATTTTGGAAAATATCCATTGATGTACCATTAAATGCAGACTTTATGTATGTCTGTAGATGATGGCCAGGTGTACAGTAGGTCTGTACTAACTGGGATACATTATTATTGGCAGCCCATTGATCTTCAGTTCGTTTCCACTCATGAGCTGCTGTCTCTTAGAACGGGAGCATCATATTTACAGATATTCTCCACTGTTAGAAAATGTAACGTTAGTAAGTAGTGTATGTATATTTCATTACGAACGTGACAAATATATTTAGTATATTTCATTTCGTGTACGAACGTTAGTTCATATATTAGTTAACATGAATTACCCATGAACAGCCCGTCTGTTAAGCATCACTTAATCTTTGTTAATGTTAACTTAACATATTTTTGCATTAAATAAAAGAATTATAGTGACTTTTAGCATAAGCTTTGTTAAAGTTAACTTACTCATGTTCTATTGTATATCCTATTCCTTACATTAACAGCTTAATGTAATTAGCTAAAGTTTATGGACATACAATAGTGTATTTGTTCACTGATTAGATGATACGACTAAAACTACATTTACTCAGTAATACTAAATCTTTGTTAATATAAACTTATACATATAGCAATGTGTTACGTAATGCAGTTAATGTGACCAAATACAGAACAACAACTCAGATTCAGCACCGCACAATCTTCAACAGGCATGTTAGTCATGTTTGTGGACTCTTTACTAACACGATTTATCATTAGCAAAGCATTAGGTAAGGGAATTAGGAACATTGTTGTAAAGTGTACACTACTCCAACATGTTAAATTTGTGAACTGTTTACTGCCTTACCACTAACTCATTATAGCTGATGTGTTACAACATCTATGGGTTTACTCAAACTAGTGATTAATGATTTTACTGGACCTAAAAATCATTTACACATAGTTTTCACTGATTTTCAGGTCCAGTAAAATCCTTAATCACTGCTCATATAAAGAACTCAGTGAAATTCATGTAAGTAAAGAGTTTAAAAATGTTAATAAGACATAATGTTGGAATGGTGTACGCTTCACAAAAAAGTTTTTGATTCCCTTAACTAATGCTTAGTTACTGAGTGATAAACCATGTTAGTAAAGAGTTTACAAAGGTTAGTAACACATCATACAATGTTAAAGTCGTTGTTTTGAAAAGTAACAGGGCAGTTTGCAGGTGACCTGCACTATATTTATATATAGAGAGAGGTTTTAAAGGTAATTTGAATGTTGTTACCAAAGGACAACAAGAAGTACGTGGACAAGAAATATGTGGAATACAAATATTTTATGAATCAGAACAATTTTTACATCTGTCTCTTCAATTTATCCTTACAGGTGGATCACTCAGTCTTAGCAGGTGTAAAACATCTGCACTGTACTCCTCAGACGCCCTCATCTGCACTGACTCCTCAGACACCCACATCTGCACTGGTTCCACATCTGCACTGTACTTTTCTGACGCCCTCATCTGCACTGTCTCCTCAGACGCCCACATCTGCACTGGTTCCACATCTGCACTGTACTTTTCTGACGTCCACATCTGCACTTACTCCTCAGGCGTCCAGATCTGCATTGTCTCCTTAGACATCAACATCTGCACTGACCACAGACATTTATTCACTAAACTCATCAGTCACCACCTGGTGTGTGTTGAATTATTTTGTGATGTTGTGTCAGCTTTGGAAACATATTTGCATTTAATGTAGATAGAGGTAAAGTTGGTTTTATATTCGCACATTCGGACTTTCCCCTTAATAATATAATTTCATAAAAGTATTGTTCACAAACTCTAAATAGCGAAATCATACTAGCAGCCAATGACTATCAAAGTACAACATTGTTCACAGTCAAATAATCAGTGTTAATGTTGTTTTCAAGTCATACTTATTTCAGACCGAATATTCAAAGTGCTGTGGTAAACTATATAGTGAGTGTCAAAAGTTGTCAATGAACGAATGTGTGAATATAAAACCAACTTTACCGCTATTTAATGTAGTAGATTTTTACTGTTTCTTTATCATTATAAATCAAATTCTTTATTTGA
Organism: Danio albolineatus; assembly: GCA_903798035.1. Taxonomy (NCBI): domain Eukaryota; kingdom Metazoa; phylum Chordata; class Actinopteri; order Cypriniformes; family Danionidae; genus Danio; species Danio albolineatus. Next base: position 2,933,904 of record CAIGQQ010030863.1, on the reverse strand, counting down.
AAGTTTTATTTACATTTATTGTTTCTGCAATAAAGGAATATAAACAGGTTCTTAGTAATCATTTAATAAGTGATACAGTTTTATACGCCTGTTTATTTTGCAACGAAATATAAACTGTTGGTTTTTCAATTTTTTATTAATTCAACAAATATTTTCTAGCTGTAGTGTTTATTAACATGAACACACTGTAATATAAATAGTATTAGGGGCACCACAGTGGAGGAGTGGGTAGCACGATCACCTCACAGCAAGAAGGTCACTGATTTGAGCCTCGGCTGGGTCAGTTGGCATTTCTTGTGTGGAGTTTGTATGTTCTCCCCGTGGTCGCGTGAGTTTCCTCCATGTGCTCCGGTTTCCAAACAAGTTGGTGGTTCGTTCCGCTGTGGCGACCCCAGATTAATAAAGGGACTAAGCTGAAAAGAAAATGAATAAATGCTATTATACACATTACTACAAAATAGTAAAGCACTGGACCATGTGTCTATATAAATTATATTTTTATGTAGGAGGAATGCGTAGAAGATCTTTTTTTTATTTAGGAGTGCATTTAGCAATATATACACATTTTCATAGGCATGTGAAGTAACTATACAGTGTTAGTACAGATGCTCAAAAATGCATGTCAGCTATAATTTATAATAAAATCCTTGCAGCGACCTGAATGAGTTTACAGTATATATATATATAAATACTGAAAAATGAAAAAAAAAAAATGAATGAACGAATATAATATATATTTTTTTTCGGCTTAGTCTCTTTATTAATCTGGGGTCGCCACAGAG
>CAIGQQ010030863.1:2903316-2929380 GCA_903798035.1 Danio albolineatus | reverse complement strand
ATATATTCGTTCATTTATTTTTTTTTTCCGGCTTAGTCTCTTTATTATTCTGGGGTCGCCACAGAGGAATGAACTGCCAATTTATCCAGCATATGTTTTACGCAGCGGATGCCCTTCTAGCTGTAACCCATGTCTGGGAAACATCTATACAAACTTATTCACACTCATACACTATGGACAATTTAGCTTACCCAATTCACCTATACCGCATGTCTTTGGACTGTGGGGGAAACCGGAGCACCTGGAGGAAACCAACACGGGGAGAACATGCAAACTCCACACAGAAACGCCAACTGACCCAGCAGAGACTCGACCGTCTTGCTGTAAGGCGACATCACTACCTACTGCACCACCGTTTCGCCCCATATATATAAAAAAGACACGATGTGTTCAAAAGGACGTGCACAGCCGAGTTTGCAAGTGTTATCCCCCATCGGAGGACCAACAGCTAATGTAAGTTAATCGAGATTATTCATTCATTCATTCAGTTTAATACTAGCAGTCGTAACATTATCAAATGGGAAATGTGGATGGTAATATACAAGTTATACAGTTTCAGTAAACTTACCTCGAAAAAGGCCTGTAGCTCGCCATTACTCGCTCGTCACTGAAGGGAGTCCCAGTCCAATAGCGCGAAAACGTAATGGGCGTGGCCAACCTGTGACCTCATCAAAGATTGACCAATAGAATAAGGTCTTTCATCCCGGAGGGAGGATACCGCCCACTGAACTGCAGAGTTTTCAACTCAAAACTTTTCAACTCAAGCAAAGATTTTAGATCCGCAAAAAAAAAAAAGAAAGAAACAGAACGAAAGATCATAATGAAACATCTGGTGGTAACTGCATAAAATGGCAATAGTTTATTTTTGCTGTGCAAATCTTTGTTTTATCACGAATTTTTTTTAATTAAATGTTTTTTTTTTTCTTTTAATCTTTTATTTTTAAATTAAAATGTACCTAGTTTTGGTCAAAAACTTCATATGTTTGTTTGAATAATAAAGACACAAAATTAACTCTGGCATACATGGGTTCAAAACTTTTCAACTCGCAAGCAAAACATTTCAACTCACAAGCAAAGATTCTAGATGTGCAATAAATAACAGCAGAACAGAGAGCAAAATTAATAAGTTTGCAATCAAAATTGCATAATAGAACAATCAGGGTTTTTTGCAATTCAAAATATTTTATTATCATCGACATTCGTATTTTGATTAAACATTTTTTTTATTTGCAATCTTTTATTTTTTATTTACTATGTACTTAATTTTTCCCTAAAACTAAATATTTTTGATTGAATAATAAAGACACATATCTCACTCCATACATATCTAACAGCTGATAACGTCCATTCAATCGAGTGATATCATTCGAAGCGAGTGCAATTCTTTATATTTGTGTGCGTGCGTGTTTTGGTTTGAGTTGCAGTTTAGCTACAGCATCATGAAAACAGTAAGAGCAGCATTGTTTGTAGTTGGAGTCAGTTTAATATGCATCATGTCAAAAAACATCTTTCCCTAAATTCAGTCATTCAGAGAAACAAATGAACAGACTCTGCAGAGTTTACTGAAAGTTTGCTGGGATTTGGCAGTTTCAATCGGAAAAATGTGTGTTAAGGATCACTTTTGAGTGTGAAATTCACATTTATCAGTCTATTATTATTATTATTACTACACTATTGAGGTTTCACCATCATCTAAAGATAAAGAGTTGAGCTTAAACTAAACTAGTCTTTCTTTTTAAAAACCATCTATTGATTCCTGCAACTTTGACTTGGAAAATACAGGGCGATATAATATTTTTCAACAAAAATATGCGCATGTAAAAAGTACAGATTTTAATCTTGTGCTGTAAATTCTCTGTGATATTATTCTGTTCGCAGGGTTATACTTAAACAATTAGACAAATCAAATTAAATGTATATATATTTCCTCATAAATGCACCCTGTGGCTCCAAAATCATTACTTTAAGTGTTTGTGACTAAAGTCAATACATAAATATCATGTGTCTTGTCGTGTGTGTGAGAATGACAATATTCAGAATGATGCAAGAACGCAAACGATAACACTCCTATTAAAATGACCTATTTAGAGAAAGAAAAAACTAAATCCACAGTTGAGCATCGATGAAACTGCACTCAAACCTATTTAATATGAATACAAATCACAATTTAGGTGACTTTATGGGTGAATCTCGTACAGATCAGAAAGGTCACCCTAAAGGTAAAATAAAAAAATAAATAAAATAAATAAATAAATAAATAAATAAACAAATAAATAAATAAATAAATAAATAAATAAATAAATTAATTAATTAATCAATCAATCAATCAATCAATCAATCAATATCACTTTACTTTGATGGTCCCCTTAACGCATTTAGTTGAATTTAAGTTAGATTGCATATACATGTTAACTAATTCTCAATAGATAATATAATAATAAGTTTCTTATAGTCAGTTAAATGTCTGTTGCAGGAGCAGTATCAGAAGATATTAAGCAGACAGTCTACTGACCCTCAAATGAGAAGTAATTGGCATTGTTACTTGTGCAATGTGCAATAGAGACCATCAAAATAAAGTCTCACCAAAAATCTAATAAAAATTTGTATTAAAATGTATTAATTTAATCATTTATATTTAAAAATGTTATTTGATGTTATCTTGTTTTTATTATTATGTGCTGACCTATATAAAGAATATTGGTAGGATTTTTCATATTTTAAATGTATGAATTAAAATGTTTTTTTATCCCCTCAGTTTACAAAAATGTAATTATTTAATATATTTTATCCCCCTTTTTTTGGTTGTCCACAAATTTAAAGACAAAATGATTCACTCTCCTTTAAAATATTTAATACTTTTTCAAATATTTCCCACCGAAGAGATATATATATATTTTTTTAACTATAATAGTTTTAATAGCTAATTACCTTTGCCACTATCACAGTACAAAAATAGTTTACTGTTTTTTTTTCAAGATACTATTATAATATGGAGTCAATCTAGGGCTGTACATACTTGCAAAATAAAAGAAAGTAAGTATTGAGCAAAAAATAAACAAATAAATGCAAAGATCCAAAAACCACAAAGCGAAAATGTATTTTTGAGAAATAAAAATGAAATTTGCAAACAAAAAAAGAACTGCAAATAAAAATCAAGCAGTGCAAAAAAACTAAAATATCTGCAATTGAAAAAAAAATCCATGTATATATACATACCTTTATTTATAGCATTGCCTTTACAAAATCGGTCCAGTCAATTGCAATGCTCATTTTTATTAGCGTAGTCAACCGTGAGTTTGCAATGCTGTTTTCTCTTTGCGCTTCACGTTTCTGCACGTTTCACTTTGTGGCACTGATTTGACAAGGGGGCGGAGTCAAGGGAACTTGGGCATTTACAGCAGGCCCGGACCTGTCTCCCTTTTAAGCAGCGTCATCACCTGGAGACACAATATATTAGAGGTGGTCTTACAGCACAGTAGGCCTGGGCCTGCCGTAAACACCCAAGTTCCCTTGTAACATTTGGCTTTGTAAAGGCAATGCTATAAAATGTTTTGCAAATATATATAGGTTTTTTTTTTAAATTGCAGATTTTGTGCACTGCTTGATTTTGATTTGATGTTTTTGCATGCAAATTTCATTTTTATTTCTCAAAAATAAATTTTTGCTTTGCGATTTTTGGATCTTTGCATTTATTTATTTATTTATTTTGTGCTCAATACTTTATTTGTTTGCAAAACTTTCTTTTATTTTGCAAGTATATATGGCCCTAGATTGACTAATATGCAGCTTAATTAGCAGTTTTATTGGCTTAGGTTTACTAGGTGAGTCATTGGTTTGTTACGTAGCCAGTCGAGAAAAAACAAATATACTTTAGCAGTTTTACATTTCAAAAATTTATTTGATAACACTTTACTTGAAGGGGAGTTCATAATGTCATAAAACCTTTATAATCATGGCATGACATGTCATGAATGTGAATGAGATTTTATGCATGCTTATAACATTTGACATAGTGTCACTTACTCAGTTATGACATTTTAAAATGCAAAGATGAGATTGTTTATGACAGCTTGACATAAACTAATACATCACAACCTGTTTTTGTCTGTCATGACAACTTGACATTACCAAGACTTATAAATTAATCTAATAATAATAATAATGATTGTCACAAAGCCATTATAAGTGTGTCAAGAATTTGATAACACTGTCATCAGTATATTACAGTGGTGCAAGCTAAATATATAATTCAAATGTCATTGAATATTAATGACGCTCTTATAAAATGATTTGAATGACATTTTTATGAAAGAATGACATAATTAAATGACAAATACACTAAAAAAGTGATCAGAAAAATGACAACTAAAATGGCCTCATGACAATTATATTTATGACAGATTTATGACATGTTTTGTTGTCTTGATAATGTAAAGTTGTGATGTATTTGTTTATGTCAAGTTATCATGACAAACAATGTCATCTTTGCGTTTAAAAACGTCATAACTGAGCAAATGACACTTGATAACGTAATAAAATCTCGTTCACATTCATACCACGTGTCATGTCACGGTTATAAAGGTTTAATGACAGCCTTTTGAACACCCTCTTCAAGTAAAGTGCTACAAATTATTTTTAATTCCAGCCAAACTGAAAGAAATAAAAATGTTTTCCAGATAAAAATGTATAATTACTGTGAAACTCCATTAAAAATCACTGGTGAGATTCCCAATTCAAATGTCACAGGAGGGCTAATCATCGTGAGCATTTTTAGTTTGGGATTTTGGAGTGAATTTCCTAACATCATGATGAGATTCACCCTTATGCATGACAGCAATATAAGCCCAAAACGAATCTCGTCTCGCCGTTTACGACTCAAATGCGAATTTCATTGATCTGAAATGTGGATTCAAACAAAACGTCACAAAACGAGAGTGTATTTGAGGTGCATTAAAAGTCGTATCCTTAAAGCACGTGTCTAAAACTGTGACAAATCCAGCAATATTCCAGTGGATCCAGAGAAACGCAGCAGAGAGCGAAGCGTGGATTGTGCTATTCACCGTTTAATGGAAAAAGAAGAAGAGCCGTCCGTCTGTCGATCAGAACTGATAGAAAACATCCAAGGTATAAAGTAAAGCCCCGAAGCGAGCAAACTACACACCTTCCGACACGTGAAAAGAAGAGCCGAACTCAAGGAAACACTGTGGGGGGATAAAAATAAAGCAGAAATATTTAACATTGTCAGCACACGAAAAGCTCCTCGCCGGGGCTCTGGATGCTACCAACAATGACCACAATACAAGAGTTTAAGTCATGCGAGTGCCACAGGTTTCAACGTCATAGAAAAAAAAAGTAGGTACTTTTAAAGCTGTGTGTGTGAACGTGCAGCATGTGTGTGTGTGTGTGTGTTTTCTGTGAACGCAAACACATTCATCATCCTTCAAAGCGGTGAGGCTACCGAATGATTTCGCGCACTAGCTGCGGTAAACTCCTAACATAGGTCAATATATAGAAACAGCGGTAGTAGTTTTTTTTTTAATCAGCAAATATTTCCTTTCCTTCTATAGCGCTTACCGACGAACATGAAACTCCCGGTTGTGCTTGATAGACAAAACTAAAACTTTTTTTTTTTTTTTTACATTATCATTATTTATTCTAAAATACTTGTATCTAGTTTTCGTCTCTCGTTCCGAGCTTAAATCCACCAGGCAGGCGTCTTCAAAAATATAGATTCTCAACCCGAGCGATAAAATAAGTGTATCAGTTCCTATAAATCGGCGCTCCCGAATCGTCCATCTGACACTGGTCCCTCCGTCTCGTGGTCTCGGGACGGAAAGTCATCAGAGCGGTGTGTGTGCGTGTGTGTGTGTTTGTGTTTTGGTAAAGAGCGGCGTCAGCTTTCGTCACTGTTTTCTGTCCACCGGCTGCTTCAAACACAGTTCACTGCCCGCAGACACGATTGGCAGGTTGTTGTCACGGTGATGGCCAATCAGGTGGCTTATGCTCTCGAATATGTGATCTTTCGTCCGGACCTTCAGGAGACATAAATGCCAAGGATTAGATTAAGCACATGTGGCTGAAAGATGATTAAATATATTAAATATTACAGGGTTCGTAAACATTTTTACTTCTAAAATTTCATGACTTTTCCTTGATTTTTCCAAGACTTTCTAGTAAATTTTCATGACCTAATGTTTCATGCAACGTCTAAGTATGCAAGATAAAAGAAAAGCAATGCATGTTTATCTTTATTACAGCATATCGTAAAACACGCAACAATCAATTTAGTTTAAATTTATATTTATATCTGTGTAAAATTGATTTAGATAATGCTTACGCCGCATTAATAATGTGAGAGTACGTGATTGGCCAAGGACAGAAAAGAAGTAAATAACCAATATTCAAGTATACAGATATCTGTTTTCCATGACTTTTCCAAAAATTTGTGGGGTTTTCGGTTCTTCCAAAACTTTTCCAGGCCTGGAAAATGCCATGTCAAAATTCCATGACTTCTCCAGGTTTTCCATGACCGTCTGAGCCCTGATATTAATTAATTGTTTTTTTATTCGATTGATCAAAAGTGAGTGTAAAGACATTTATAATAATACTGTCTCTTTTGATCTTTTTATACATCAAAGAATCCTGAACAACGTAAACGAGTTATGGGAGTTTTTAGAAAAATATCAAGCAGCTTCAAAAACCAAACTAAATAAAATTTACAAAAATTATTCTTGAGTATTAAGATTATACTAATATACTGAGTATTTTGAATATATTATTACAGTTCTGGTCAATACTTTCAGTTGTTATTATATATATATATATATATATATATATATATATATATATATATATATATACACTACCTGACAAGATTATTGTTGCCTTTCCAAGCTTTAGGAACAACAAATAATAACTTGACTTCTAGTTGATCATTTGGTGTCAGAAGTGGCTCATATGAAAGGCAAAGGCCTCTAAATTACCAAAATAAAATATGATCTTGCCTTTTATTTTAATTATTTCATTAGGACAGTAAGGTCTACAGAAATAATGTCCAGTATAGAATATAAAGTCATGCTGCAGTGGAGACAGAATGAATATTGTGTTTGACTCCCATGAGCTTGGAGGACTGCATCCACACATCTCTGCAATGACTCAAATCACTCATTAATAAAGTCATCTGGAAGGGCAAATAAAGCGTTCTTGCAGGACTCCCAGAGTTCATCAAGAGTCTTTGGATTCATCTTCAATGCCTCCTCCTTCATCTTACCCAGACATGCTCAATAATGTTCATGTTTGGTGACTGGGCTGGCCAATCCTGGAGCAGCTTGACCTTCTTTGCTTTCAGGAGCTTTGATGTGGAGGCTGAAGCATGAGGAGCGCCATCCTGCCGGAGAATTTGCCCTCTCCTGTGGTTTGTAATGTAATGGGCAGCACAAATGTCTTGATACCTCAGGCTGTTGATGTTGCCGTCCACTCTGCAGATCTCTCGCACGCCCCCATACTGAATGTAACCCCAAACCATGATTTTTCCTTCACCAAACTTGACTGATTTCTGTGAGAATCTTGGTCCATGTGGGTTCCAGTAAGTCTTCTGCAGTATTGGTGATGATTGGGATGCAGTTCAACAGATGATTCATCAGAATCTTCTGCCACTTTTCCAAATGATCAACTAGAAGTCAAGTTATTATTTGTTGCTCTTACAACTGGGATCCACGACAAGACTTTTGTCAGGTAGTGTAAACAATAACCAGGGCCAGACGGAATCTGCGGACATTTTGTGCTATTTCTGCGGAGTATTTTGTTAAAAATCTGCGGATTTATGCGGAATGATTTTAGGAGTATCATAACTAAAAAATTTAAGTATGAAATAAAAAGTAATACCTTTTTAACTTTTAATGTTTACAATGCAAATCCAATTAGATCCACTTTATTTGGTAAACAAAGCAAGTCTCTCATATAATATCTCTTCTAAAAGACAGAAAATATGACTTTACAAACTGTGTTGTAAACCATATGAATGTTTTCATATTTATCAATATTTTTACTGAAATTAATTTGAAAACTGAATAAATATAAATTTACACACATTTAAACCAGTAAATAAACAGAATCAATGATGGGCTAAAAATCTGCGGAATTCTGCGCGCGCAGATTCCGTGTGGCCCTGACAATAACCTATAAGTTTCATATAAGTATATACTGTAACGTACAAGTTTCAGTTTTATTTGAGTCATTTTCGTTCATCAAGTTAAAATAGTTTAATTTATCATTTATTTTATTTCATTGTAGTCCTCATATTATGTTACGGTCACACTTTACGATAGGGTTCATTGGTTATCATTAGGTAATCTATTTACTAACTAACTTATAATGAACTATACTTGTACAGGATTATTTATTAGTCATAGTTCGGCATTTACTAATACATTAGTGGGTTACTAGGGTGTTCTGAGTGGTTGTTAGGCTGTTGCTAAGTGGTTACTAGGTAGCTCTTTTTATATTCATTTAATATACTTGATTTTTTATACATATTATAAAATGTGTCATTTAAATATATATAGTTTATCTTAAATTTCTAATGGTTCTGCACTATTTCTTTGTGGCTGATCAGATGTAAGTAAAACAGTGGCATTGCTCATGTTTGTTTTAGTTTCTACAGACTCAGATTTTCTTCTTGCACTGAAGCTTGAGATGCAGGAGAACAGGCTTTCACAAATTCATCTTCAATGCTTCACTTCAGTTGTTAATCTTTACACATCAATATTTGTTTAAACAACAAAAGAGCCCAAAATAGACACAAGATGTCTGAAATCCACTATATTAACTTTCATTTATAGCTAGCATCTGCTCATATTGATCACAGCTTGGAGTTTATTTTTACCAGTTATGACTAAATCAAGGAGCTTTTGTTATTTCTTTTCCAAACTTCTATAAGCAACAATGACAGCTTTTTTTTTGAGAACAAATACTTTTCTCATCTCATGAATAAAAAGACATTCTAGTCAGCCAAAACATTCGACAGCTGACATATGAATGCAATAAATAAGGTATATTTACCTAAATATTCACGAAATGCACAGAAGATTAATGCTCTAGGACAGGATTTTGAACCAGATTCTTCAGATTCTGTTACTTGAACTTTAATTTTGGTGCATCAATCTATTATGGCCTATTTCCACTGAGTGGTACGGTTCGGTATGCTTTTATGGCCGTTTCCACTGTCAAAAGGTACCAAAAAGCAAACCGTACTGTACCACTTTTTGGGTATCCTTTTGAAAGGGTTCCTAGCAGGACAAAAGGGTACCAAAAGGAAGAGCTAGACGCGCAGCTGAATGCTATTGGTTTACAGAGAAAGAAATTGCATTATTAAATATACAGCCGAGACATTACATCGTAATAATATATACAGGGAGTGCAGAATTATTAGGCAAATAAGTATTTTGACCACATCATCCTCTTTATGCATGTTGTCTTACTCCAAGCTGTATCGGCTCGAAAGCCTACTACCAACTAAGCATATTAGGTGATGTGCATCTCTGTAATGAGAAGGGGTGTGGTGTAATGACATCAACACCCTATATCAGGTGTGCAGAATTATTAGGCAACTTCCTTTCCTTTGGCAAAATGGGTCAAAAGAAAGACTTGACAGGCTCCGAAAAGTCAAAAATAGTGAGATATCTTGCAGAGGGATGCAGCACTCTTAAAACTGCCAAGCTTCTGAAGCGTGATCATCCAACAATCAAGCGTTTCATTCAGAATAGTCAACAGGGGCGCAAGAAGCGTGTGGAAAAACCAAGGCGCAAAATAACTGCCCATGAACTGAGAAAAGTCAAGCGTGCAGCTGCCAAGATGCCACTCGCCACCAGTTTTGCCATATTTCAGAGCTGCAACATCACTGGAGTGCCCAAAAGCACAAGGTGTGCAATACTCAGAGACACGGCCAAGGTAAGAAAGGCTGAAAAACCACCACCACTGAACAAGACACACAAGCTGAAACGTCAAGACTGGGCCAAGAAATATCTCAAGACTGATTTTTCTAAGGTTTTATGGACTGATGAAATGAGAGTGAGTCTTGATGGGCCAGATGGATGGGCCCGTGGCTGGATCGGTAAAGGGCAGAGAGCTCCAGTCCGACTCAGACGCAAGCAAGGTGGAGGTGGAGTACTGGTTTGGGCTGGTATCATCAAAGATGAGCTTGTGGGCCATTTCGGGGTTGAGGATGGAGTCAAGCTCAACTCCCAGTCCTACTGCCAGTTTCTGGAAGACACCTTCTTCAAGCAGTGGTACAGAAAGAAGTCTGCATCCTTCAAGAAGAACATGATCTTCATGCAGGGCAATGCTCCATCACACGCGTCCAAGTACTCCACAGAGTGGCTGGCAAGAAAGGGTCTAAAAGAAGAAAAACTAATGACATGGCCTTCTTGTTCACCTGATCTGAACCCCATAGAGAACCTGTGGTCCATCATCAAATGTGAGATTTACAAGGAGGGAAAACAGTACACCTCTCTGAACAGTGTCTGGGAGGCTGTGGTTGCTGCTGCACGCAATGTTGATGGTGAACAGATCAAAACACTGACAGAATCCATGGATGGCAGGCTTTTGAGTGTCCTTGCAAAGAAAGGTGGCTATATTGATCACTGATTTGTTTTTGTTTTGTTTTTGAATGTCATAAATGTATATTTGTGAATGTTGAGATGTTATATTTGTTTTACTGGTGAAAATAAAAAATTGAAATGGGTATATATTTGTTTTTTGTTAAGTTGCCTAATATTTATGCACAGTAATAGTCACCTGCACACCCAGATATCCTCCTAAAATAGCTCAAACTAAAAACAAACTAAAAACTACTTCTAAAAATATTCACCTTTTTTTGGGGGTTCATTGAGAACATGGTTGTTGTTCAATAATAAAATTAATCCTCAAAAATACAACTTGCCTAGTAATTCTGCACTCCCTGTACATATCATAATGAGCCATTGTCGACCCAAGATCAAACAAACCTTGTCCTCGTCTTGATAAACAGCCACAAAGCCAAGAAGAACAAAATCTGCCATGTCATGTTTTTGTTTTACGAGGCCGTCTAATAGCGTGAGCCGGTTTCACTTTCGCGTGCACTCACCGCGCATCTACAATTGAAATAACAAACTTCTTGAGCTGATGATAATAACGTGCGCGTGAGCAAATGATTGTTTTAGCAACCTAAAACATGAACAAACTGCCATGTTTAACTTTTATCATCACCTTCTGGACTATTATGAACTCGCAATGACGGAGTTACTTTCTAACAGAGGTTACATGCGCTTGAGAAGATTACAGACACAGATGAGAGGTCTGCACTGACTGGGCTATATTTCGTGTTGTTTTTGAACCTAAATAAGGACTAAATGTCTGCTGTGTGTAGTTTTTCTGTAATTGGTAACATAGAGACTGTAAGGTGCTGTATGTTTTCATATATGTTGCATTTATTTATTTATTTTATATAAATCGCAGACAGTAGGCTATTTCGCATCATTGATCTGCAGTTATAATCAGATCATGTTCATAGAAAGGTCAGTAATGAACATTTATACTCTATGTGTATAAAGCATCTGTTTTGTAAGAAGAGCTTCTCATATGATTTGTGAACGACCCGTACAGCTTTAGTTTGACATTTCCTCGAGCGAGAATGACGTCGACTGAAACTTTCTGTCATACACCACGCCCACCATTGGTACCCTTTGGCAGTGGAAATGCAAGCCTGATAAAGGTGACCCGTACACTGTAAAAAATAAAAAATTGAGTTAACTTAAAATTTTAAAGCAACCGACTGCAAAGAAATATTGAGTTTATTAAGCTTCAGTGGTTGAAGTTGTGCCAAATTAATTTTTTAAGTTGATTATACTTTACAGAATAATTTGGCACAACTTCAACCACTGAAGCTTAACAAACTCAAAATTTCTTTGCAGCCGGTTGCTTTAAAATTTTAAGTTAACTCAACTTTTTATTTTTTGAAGATATGAAGAAATCAAACTTTAAAGTCTCCTCAACTAATTTTTTTACTTTCATTGAATAGACAGTTCCAAACATGCAGTTGAATCATTTGTATGAGTCCATTCAACGTTGAGCTCAAAAATTTGTCCACCTAACTTACAATTTTAAACTGAGTTAACAAATTGTAAGTTGGATTTTTTACAGTGTACCGTACTGTACCACTCAGTGGAAATGGGCCATTAGGTTACTTAATGTATGACATTAAGATCTGCACTCACGAGGACACTTTTACATTCATTACTAATGGAAAAAAACATAATTAATAATACCGCAAATTTCAGCGTGTTTTGTGCACATGTACAAATGTTCTTGCATAATTCTGCATCTTCTTTTAATTTTAATTCTAGTTGCTTTACTTTCATTATATGAGTGTCAATAGGACAGGACATTTTTTTATATTCCCATCTGTAAATAGAGGTTATACATGGGGCCAGATGGAATCTGCGGATATTTTTTGCTATTTCTGCAGAGTATTTTGTTAAAAATCTGCAGATTTATGCGGAATGATTTTGGGAGTATCGTAACTAAAACCTTAATATATGAAATAAAAGTAATACCTTTTTAACTTTTATTAAATGTTTACAATGCGAATCCAATTAGATCTACTTTATTTGGTAAACAAAGCAAGTCTCTCATGTAAAATCTCTACTTAAAGACAGAAAATAATACTTTACAAACTGTATTGTAAATAAATCATATGAATATTTTCATATTAGTCATATTAATATTATAATTAAATATTATTACTGAAATTAAATTAAAAACTGAATAAATATAAATTTACACACATTTACACAAGTAAATAATCAGAATCAACGATGGGCTAAAAATCTGCAGAAATCTGCGCGTGCAGATTCCATGTGGGCCTAGTTTAAGTAATTATTGGTAGGTTATTGATAAAGCGAGTTACTTTTTTAAATAAAGTGAGTACTTAATTCGGCAGTGACAACGTCCTGCAAGCATAAAGAGAATATCTGAGGAGTATCACATTTTAACAAATATATATAAGCTAATTTATAATGTGCTTAAATTATTATTTTTTTTTTTCATTAGCGGCATTATTCTGTGTGCGGTATTTATGACCCAGATGTGTAGCCAATAAATATTAAAATGTGCTTTTAGAAACTTTAAATATTAATATTTTATGTTGGCTATGTTTAGGATAGGGGATAGATTAGCATAAAGTGTAAAAAAAAAAAAAAAAAAAAAAAAAACTAAAACATTTTGTCCCGTAAACCAAATAAACCGAAATAGGCCGGCTATAGGATTTTTATTTATTTATTTTTTTCAGAGTGATATGCAGACCAGGATGTCGCTGCTAGTTATTAGTAATAATAAAATTAGTAATATAATAGCTATTATTACTGAAATTAATTAAAAAAATGAATAAATATAAATTTACACACATTTACACCAGTAAATAAACAGAATCAATGATGGGCTAAAAATCTGTGGAATTCTGTGCACGCAGATTCCGTGTGGGTCTAGTTATACAGAATAAGAATAACCGCAGTGTGATTAGAGCTGGGTAGATTACTTGTAATGTGTAACAGACTGAGACCTCACCGTGCCCTCGGGGTCGACCAGCAACAGGTGTTTGGCGAGGCCGTTGTGCATCCCCGTCAGGACGTATGAGCCCGGGTTTGTGGTGCTCTTGCGCACCAGGAAGTCTCCGTCGTGCAGCAGCAGTTTCTCGGCCTGTCGGCGGCTCATCTCTCCGTGGTACCAGCGCTGGTCCTCCAGTTCCTCATGGGCGCGCAGGGCAGCGGCTCGCATCAGCAGAGGACTGGAGTTATCAACCGATGCAGCTTTATGGAGCTCTGAGGATGCAGGAGTCTGGGTCATGATGGCGTCCTCAAACGGCTCTGAAGAAACACAAAGATGGCTCTGAGGATCTGCAGCTGCGTCCAAAATCGCATTCTTCCATACTATATAGTAATCCTCATGGGTGAATTCATGAATGTGAACTGGGTAGGTCACGTGATCATGACAAAATGGCGGCTGTAGTACCTACTGAGTAGTAGGCGATTTCAGACACAGCGGGAGAAATGAAAATGTACAATGTTTATTTTGCAAGCGCTAGTTAGCTAGCTATTCTTTAGGTGAACAATTAATCTACTGAAAAAAACAGGTTTGGTAATCTTCAGTCAAAGTCTAAGTATTTGCTTCTATGTTTTGATTGGCTCCTTCTCTGATGATGTCAGTTTGACAGCTTTAGCTACAATATGCTTAGCCACGCCTCTCTTACTATTAGTTTGCTATGAGGAAATGATGCACAAAAAGAAAGCCCCGCCCCCTACTCAATATTGCGTTTCAGTTGGAAGTACATCAACACACTGAAATAAATGTTAATAAATGCAAATCTCTGTACAGAATGAATACCCTCAGAGCTCTTACTCATGTCGAAGAGGTCTTTCCTAGGGCTGTCTTTAGGAGCCCCAGTCATGCCCGAATCAGCAGGCGTCTCTGTCTCTGCCTGCAGGGCTGCCAAAACCTGCGTGTCGATATGCTGCGTGTTCACATACGTGGGCACTTCTCCAGCTTTAGGAGCCTGAGCTTTGACCTCAGGGAGACTGTAGATGTCACATGACCCTAAATAGAAGACATACAGATATTTCTTCGTTCAGCAGATGCTCTTATACAAAGCGACCAACCAAACGAGGGCGACAATCACGTCAAATCCCCAGAAAAGCAGCAATATGATAACAGTCTGGTTAGTTTAGCCATTTTGAAAACCCTTGTCATGTCTACGGAGTCTACAGTGTTCATTCGTACACTCAACATTTATAATGCTTTTGTTCGCTGGCATTGTGTTCGGCACGTTCGGCTTGAAAACTCTAATGCCAGATGGCTGCTTCTCACTTAGGGCTGTTATTAAGTAGGCATGGGCCGGTATAAGATTCTGACGGTATGATAAACTTGGACAAAAACATCACGATTTTGTGTTTACTGCTCTAAAATATATTCTTTTAAAAATTCTGGCTAAAAAAACAAAAACTTTTTCCTTTTGAACACAATATATTTTATTTTGAGGAACATTTTGGTATTTTGGGGCATTAAACATGTCAGGCAAAATAATTTAAATTAATAATCCGTCACCTTGGAATAGGTTCTATTTGTGTTCTAAATGATTTTGAGATATTGAGCTTCAAAGTTTTTGCATTCCATATAGCAAACAGTTTGTGTGTAACATTTGGTTTTTTTAAATAAAAAGTCTTAAAATTTAAACAACTTATATAAAAAAATCCCATAATTTAAATAAGTTGTCAATTAATAAGAATGTCAATAACTGAATTTTGACAAAAATGTCAGATAGAACCTCATAATTCTAAGGTGACAAATTGATTTCTTCAAGAACTGTATTCTTCCAGAGTGAGTAAAAGGGCTCGCAAAATCACCCTGGGATGCCTCGCACCCAGCACACTTCCTGTTCGAACTGTTACCGCCTGGTCAGTGCTACAGAGCACCGAGCACAAAAACAGCCAGACACAGGAAAAGTTTCTTTCCTCAGGCCATCTACCTCATGAACAGTTTTTCCTATTGTGCATTAAACGTGCAATACTTTCTCATACGCACTTGTACACAGCACCTTATAACAATAAACAATGCAATACTTCTTACGCATCTGGACACAGCACCTTATAACAATATACAATGCAATACTTCTTACGCATCTACACAGCACCTTATTACCTGTATATTTATAACAAATCTGTACATACATTTCAACATCCAGATCGTTGGACTGACTGCATCTCTGTTTAATGTCTATCCTCTTTTTTAATATTTATTCTGTGTTGTCACTTGTCGCTTTATGTACACTGGAAGCTTCTGCAGCCAAAGCAAATTCCTTGTGTGTGGAGCACACTTGGCAATAAAACTGATTCTGATTCTGATTAGTTTCAATAACACAGATTTCTTTACAATTTAAAACAGTATCTTTGGATTTCTTTTCTGTCAGAGATACTGTTGTCCTAAAAACAAACAAACAAACAAACAAACAAAATTTGAAACAAAAAAAATCTTGCCCATAGCTTAGGAACGGTATAGCAGAAAAATTTGGCGGTTTTGAAACCTTGAATTTTCCAAACCGCGTTATACCTTGACAATGGTTATCATCTCAAGCCTATTATTAAGTCACTAATGGGCAAGGCTTTTCTCCTCTGAATTTCAATCAAAGTGTTTCTGCAGACAATTTTTATCAAGCCTGATTATATAAAAAAATAGAATTAATACATCCCATGACTTTTCCATGATGTTTCCAAGACTTTATGTAAATTTTCATGACCTGCCAGAAAAGAAATAAATAACCAATATTCAAGTAAACAGATATCTGTTTTCCATGACTTTTCCAAAACTTTGTGGGTTTTTTTGTTTTTCCAAAACTTTTCCAGGCCTGGAAAATGCCATGTCAAAATTCCATGACTTCTCCAGGTTTTCCATGACCGTATGAGCCCTGCCTTTAAAATAGATTTAATATCACCATAATTAAGCTTATCTTAGAAAGACAGTCTCTACAAGTTAATTTTGGCATTAAACATAGAATTAAATCTATTCTAAATAAAAGCCAAGCTTCAGTTTTGTATTTAGGTACTATTGTATTTTGTATTTATATTGTATTTAGGAAACTGTAAATGCTTTGATTTGCTAGTACTTATGTGCATTTATACATTTGACACCGAAAATAAACATTACGTGATTAAAAACACACAATATAATTTGATTTATGACTGATTTGTCTGAATATATTGTCTACAAATCACTAAATGGCCGAGGAGCTCAATAAATTACAGATATGCTGACTGAATACAAACCTAATAGATCACTCAGATCTTCAGGAAAATGTAAACTAGAAACTCCAAGAGTTCAGTCAAAGCAGGGTGAATCAGCCTTCAGCTACTAACAGCGCCCCCTGCTGCTGGAATCAGCTTACAGAAATGATCAGAAGTGCTCAAACATTAGGCACATTCAAAACAAGATTGGAAACACATCTGTTTAGCTGTGCCTTTACTGAATGAGCACTGTGTTACGTCCAACAGATCACACTATTGTGTCTTTCTTTTTTTCCATTCCTTTAAACCTGTTTTAACACATTTTAATCTGCTTTTTAATCATTTTTAATATATTTTTTTTATATTCTTGTCCCTTTTATTGTTTATGTAAAGCACTTTGAATTACCATTGTGTATGAAATGTGCTATAGAAATAAACGTGCCTTGTCTTGATTTGACTTGAATTTCACAACTGATCAAGTGATGCATTTACATAAAAGTGATAATATACATAATTTAAACAAACAAAAACAGATGAAGATCAAACAGACAGATTTAGAACAGAATATCTTTCGAAATGTCTTTTTTGTCCAGTGCAGAAGGGGTTTCTGTGCTCTAAAATATAGAAACAAAGGAAATTAAAAGTTCACTGCACCTTGCTGGATGAACATGGGTCGGCCCTGGTAGTAAGTCTGATCCACTCCTGCACCCTGCGTGAAGAAACAACAATTATGTACCACCTCTTCATCATCATCATTCATTCATTCATTTTCTTGTCGGCTAAATCCCTTCTAATAATCCGGGGTCGCCACAGCGGAATGAACCGCCAACTTATCCAGCATTTGTTTTTACGCCGCGGATGTCCTTCCAGCTCCAACCCATCTCTGGGAAATATCCATACACACTCATACACTACGGACAATTTAGCATACCCCATTCACCTGTACCCCATGTCTTTGGACTGGGGGAAACCGGAGCACCTGGAGGAAACCCACGCAACCACAGGGAGAACATGCAAACTCCACACAGAAATGCCAACTGACCCAGCTGAGGTTCGAACCAGCGACCTTCTTGCTGTGAGGTGAACGTGCTACTCACTATGCCACCGTGGCGCCCTATGCACATACATGTGTATATATATTGTCATTTATTTATTTATTGAGTTGTTTAATGCAATTATAATCTGTGTTTTTGTGTTGTTATTATATGTGTAAAAAATATGCAATTTCTTTCATCTGTAGGAGTAGAACTACTTTTTAAAGAAGCATCGTTGAGGGATATTCATCATTCACCAACACAGACAGAAATGCATGATCTGCAGAGTCAGAAAGAACCGATCTAGAGTGATTATTAGTCAGCTGGTGTAAGTAGTTGGTGAGTGGGTGGGTCGTTACCTGGCTGCTGTCTTGCTGATTGGTCAGCCTGGCGTCGATGAATCCTCCAGGTGGCGGCATCTTTCCAGGGATGCTGTTATAATAGTGATGATCTGCAGTCTCGTCTCCTTCCTCCGTCCAGGGTGGCTCGTCTGTACTCATGACCCTGCAGAGAGTACAAAATTAATGTTCGCGGTCATCTTTGGCTTTATGGTCCTGAGCTGCATCCGATATCGCATACTTCCACACTATATGGCACACTAAAAACAGTGAGGCAAGTAGTATGTCTGAATTCTTAGTATTGAAGTACTGAATTCATAGTATTGCATCTGATGGAACCTACACTATCCCATGACACACCAAGAGAGAATTCATGAATGGGAGTAAAACAACACAACTGACATGGGCAGGTCATGTCATAATGTCAAATGACAGATATAGTACATCCGAGTTCCAATCATACTACTCACATTCATACTACAGTATATATAGAATGTACTTTTTTTTAACGGTTGTGTAGTAAATTTAAATTCCAATGCAGTACCCACATGAGAAGCAGGTGATTTTGGAAGCAGCCCTGGTGTGCTCGTGTGGACTCACCTGTCGTGAATGGACGAGGGTTTGCTGGAGGGACACTGCAGGTAGAGCTGAAAGCGCAGGTCAAACGCCTGACCGATCGTACTGATCACGTCCTGAGCCAGACCGTCAGAGCACTCCAGAATATGACAGGCTGGAAAAAAATAATAATAATAATAAAACATGAATTCAAGAAAATCAATTACGCCAGAAAAAATATTTGCTGCAAACTAAAAATGTACTGTGAAATAAAAGTCCACAAACTTTTAAAGATTTTGATTAGAAACTGTTCCTTCATTTGTCATAGTTTTTTATTGTGTCTATATTGTTTTTATAAAATTATTAATATTTCATAATTTCCAATTTATTTTGTTTTAATACATCAATTCACATATTCTCAATTCAAGTTACACTCCTTTTCTACAATCATGTATAATGAATATTTTCTACACATATATATATATATATATATGATCAATATCACTTGAGTAGCAGTGCGGTATGGCTGTATATGCGATATGCGTGCTGGCACTGAATTTTTCTCCTTTAAGGGCTTATTATGTGGTCTCTGTCGCCATCTTGTGGCAGAACATCAACCGTCTTTGCTCTGCTCAGTATGACAGGCTGATGGATACCGATGTGCTGTATCCAAAATTATAAATATTTAAAATAAGCTCTATCTTTATAAATAAACTGCATAGTTGCAATCTAAACAACTACATTCTCACCTAAAAAAGCCTCAATAGTACATTATGTTGTCCAACAGCTGCAATATTTGTTCAGCTTGCTTAACTGTAGTGAGTTTATTCATCTGCTGTCACTCTGTGTGGGCGGAGTAATACAGAAGAGTGAAGAGGCTGTACAAGCGCTGTTATTGTAGAGAAAAACAACAACAACAAAACAACGCATGGCTATCAGCCAATCAGATTCAAAAACCAGACAGAACTGTTGCATAAATATATAGGGTTCTATTTAAACGATCTAGACGCAAAGGCTAAAGCACATGGCGCAAAGTCATTAAGGGCGTGTCCAAATCCACTTTTGCTATTTTAAGGATGGAAAAATACGCTCTACGCCGCGGAGCATGGTCTAACAGGGTGTGCTTATTCTCTTAATGAGTTATGTGTGTGTTTTGATAATAAACCAATCAGAGTCTCATCTCCCATTCCCTTTAAGAGTCAGTTGCGTCATGCTATGGCGCATTTGCTATTTACATGACGGACTTTGCAAGTGGAAAAACTGAATGCTTCACTAATGAGAAAACAGTTAAACAGCATCTGCAGCACGAGGATAAAGAATGAGCCTTCTCCAATCGGCCTTTACTTTCACTTTCTTTTTCTCTTTCGTGGATAAGGAAACGGTGTTGTACACAGTCATCCAATAGCCTACATAATTAATTTTGTTTGTAAAGCGCAATGATTTGTTTCAAAAATATTTCTAAATTTAGTTCTAATTTGCAGCAAACAAATAAATTAACAATAATAATGAAGTGCGGTCCAAACACTGAGTTATATCCAAATACACATGCTGGCCCAAAACCTGACAGATGGACAAATATAATCTTGTTTTTAATAAATCAAATATAAAATATGCATATAATTAATACGACTACTACTAATAATAATGTTATACAAAAGCAAATTGTCATGAATAAACTGAAAAAGCCCGCGAGGTGAAGGCATGGAGGCAGTGGGGTTTATATTTATGTTGAAAATACTAATTATTGTAAAATTTTCATCCTTTAATTCTTTTTCATTTGCAAAGATATCTGCGCATTGCTGTACATCCTGTGTGTATTAAGCAATGAGAAAGCGAGGCGCACAACTAACACGCTCTGCGCTGGACTTTAGACCTGCTTTCAGCTGGTCTATTGCACAGTCTATTTTAGTTTCTCAAAATAGCAACGAGCCAACAATGTGTCTTAACAAACCTCCTTTTTAGACCAGACTGCCAATGGGTGCACATGATTGCAAACAAGTGGCGCAAAACGTCAAAATGACACTTGCGTCAAGCTAAACTAGCAAATAACATTTGCGTCACGCCTTGCGCTGGGTGTATGATAGGGCCCATGATGTGTTTGCATATGTGTGTATTTCATACATTCATTCATTTTCTTGTCGGCTTAGTCCCTTTCTGGGGTCGCCACAGCGAAATCAACCGCTAACTTATCCAGCATATTTTTTTACGCAGTGGATGCCCTTCCAGCCGCAACCCATCTCTGGGAAACATCCATACACACACACATTCACACTCATACACTACGGACAATTTAGCCAACCCAATTCACCTATATCACATGTCTTTGGACTTGTGGGGGAAACCGGAGCACCCAGAGGAAACCCACGCAACCACGGGGAGAACATGCAAACTCCACACAGAAATGCCAACTGACCCAGCCGGGGCTCGAACCAGCGACCTTCTTGCTGTGAGGCGAACGTGCAACTCACTACGCCACCGTGGCGCATACGTGTGTATTTATATTTGTAAATTAAATATTTATATCTAATAAAACGTATATACACAAGTATTTATATAAATATTTTGGTTTTATTAGTTTTTTTTTGCATTTTATATGTTTTCTTTACAGTATGTCACAAAACAGAGTACACCCCTCACATTTCTGCAAATATATTTACTTAGGGGTGTACTCACTTTTGTTGCCAGGGGTTTAGCTATTACTGGCTGTATTTTCAGTTATTTTGAGGGACAATAAATTTACACTGCTAAACGAATTTTGCACAGACTACTTTTTATTGTGTCAAAGAGTCATTTCTAAGTGTTGTCCTATGAAAAGATATAAAATAAAAATAAAAATTTGCAGAAATGTGAGGGGTGTACTCACTTTTGTGACATTCCCTATATATACACACTATTTCTAGTGAGTACACACACGTTAAGTAAATACAAATTTTTAATTTGCATGCAATTGATCGTTTGACAGCACTCATATACACACACACACACACAACTTAACAGCAAATATATGCGCACTCATACTAATAATAATTACAGATAATTACCTAATAATAATTACTCAAGTTACTCACACACTTTTTTGCTCATCTGAAACCAATCGATTGTTTCAAAAGAGATTTTAGGTTAATATAAAACTATTTCACAGCTCTCAGAATGATTAAAGGTCACAAGAAATGCAGGTTATAAAAGAATCTAATATCTATTGTTTTTATTTAAGTGTTTAACTTCAAACAGAAAAGAAATAAAAAACATATAAGGCATGCATTCAGAAGTATTAGATATCTGCATATGGGCAAACGGATCTGCTGACTTGCTCCGCTGTACAGTGTCCATTACGGCATCTTTCCTCTGGCAACATAGAAAACGCATTAGAAAATACAGCGAGAGTTTTCAAACGTGGCCTCTGCACCGACAGGAAGTTAAAAGATCCATGAAATGAAAAGAGAGGCAGATACAACAGCCACAAAGATTGATTTTCTGATGCTAAATGGGGCTGTGGTGAACTGATCAATCATGCTTGTGTGTGAACGCAACGTTACAGCGAGACCAACACTATGAAACGGGCCCTCAGGAGCCATAGGGATGAAACTGTGGTTCACCAACAAGAATATAATGTCAGCTATGAAGCGTCCAACATAAAACGCTGCACAGTTTGAGGCTGCATGAAATTGGAAAAAAATATGATTTGTTTAATTGTGATATTATATACTTATCACAATATATTTCACTAGATGGCTTGGATAGCTCTAATTTTAAAGAGCCCCTATTATGGTTTTGGAAAATGAGCTTGCATGCAGTGTGTAGCACAGCTCTAAGTGAAGTGAAATATCCAGCTAAGGCTTCAATCTGAAAGTGCACAGTGTTTAAAACTATTGATTCATCCATAAAAGAGTTGACTCATAGTTCTTCAAACGAATCGCCGTGCTTTCGAGTCTTTAGCCGTTTCGGCATGACGTGAACACGAAACATAAGCCCCACCCATTTGTGCGCGTGCAGCCCCGGGAGATTCGAAACCCACAACCCCGCCCACAAACAACAGCGCCGAGCAAAGGTTTGAATTTAATTGTGCAGGTAAAAACCTTTTGAAGAGGGTTTGGACTGGAGTCAGTCAGCTACATCTGGCAACACGGAGCAGAGCACTGTGCTTGGCTGGATATCGGAAATGTGCAGATGAACCAGAGATGAGAGTGTGAAGAGCCAGCGGTTGAGGTTTATCTCTACAGAAATGCTTCAGCATTATAGCCCAGCCTTGTGCTGTGTTCTCTCTGAGGAGCTTCTGAAATCTACACGCTTACAACGGAGGATTCGTCGGCCGTTTGTTAAAGGAAGGATCAGAAAAGATGTATACAGGGGCGGACTGGCCATAGGGAGCACCGGGACATTTCCCAGTGGCCTGACTGTGAATCTGGCCTGCTATCCAACAAGTGTGAGTAAGTGCGATTAAAACGATCACCTCGTTGTTTTCTCTAGCTTGTAAATGATGCATTTAATTATGTTTTGTAACTTTTAACCGCTTGTAGTGTATCTGGTTAACTTGTATTCTCATATCGCGTCTAAAAGCAGTGGTGGAACCACGAATCACTTTGTCTCCTTAACCAATCACCTACTCCCTTAAACTTATTTAAGGAAGACCAGCCTTCTAGCACTGTTCTTCTCGTTCTTTCGAACCCACCGTCCCTCTCTTCATTTCCTTGCTTCCCATTCACAATCCTATAACCCTCTTCACCCCTACATGTAGGTTGAATCGGGGGGTTCAATCACTACCAAAATATTAGAAACAGTACTCTGTGTCTCTGGGCAGCATCGTAGGACGCCCGATCAACCTGCCAACCTCATCACTGTTTGTCTTCTTACTTTCCTTCCCCTTCATCCCAACATTCTCTTACCATCCCTTTCATCCCTACAATAAAGTCTAGCTCAAAGTGTGGCGTGGTCCATGCTGCTGAATGGAGTGGTGGCCCTTCAGTTGACTTCAACCTGAGGATTTCCATAGCACTAGCATATTAGATAGGGCTGTCAATTGATTAAAAAAATTAACTAATTAATCACACTTTTGTCTGTGATTAATCATGATTAATCACGAAAAGCTGTATTTATTACAGAAATAAAAACACAGGCATGTAAGTGGCATTAGAATTTTAAAACAATCAATGCCAATAACAAACAAAAATTATTTCCATGTTAGATTCTAAGCGAACTACAAAAAAAATCCAAAATACAGGCATTGCAAATATGGAAATTGGAAGAAAAAAATAAATAAATAATAAAGTATTGAATACAAACAATTGTAAAGTTGTTTTGCGAGTTGAGAACATTAATTATAAAGTAGAAACAATTTTGCCTAGTCCTCCTTAACATTTAGCCATTCTAGTCTTGACATTATTGGGTGACAACACACACGCACGCACGCACGCACGAGCACGCACGCAGACACAGACACAGACACACACACACACACACACACACACACACACACAAACACACACACACACACACACACACACACACTCAGACAGAGAGAGAGAGAGCGGGCATGACAGCGCACTCCCTTTAATCATCACCACAGACAACTACGGTTCTTAAAGTATGGCTGTATTTCTCAAGGAAGGATTCTGATACAGCAACGCAACGCAGACGCTTTAGAAAAGTTGCGTGTAGGGGGGAAACACGTCAAACTTAATGAAACATTTGAGGGTGCTTGGAATCAACTTAGAGAGGAATGGGCTGTCTTTGACAGCTTGCGACATCATCTGGCACTTTCACCGAGTACATTTACATGATCCATATTATCCTTTATCCATATTCCTTTGCCCATTAAACACACGCAGGGCCGGAGCGAGCTGAACTGGTGCTCTAGGCGAACGGTGATCACGCCGCCCTCAACCCCAAAGTGAAAAAGAAAGTGACCGGTTCGCCGATAAACGTGAGGAGCGGGAAAGAGGGGGTAGGTGTCGCGGATTAAAGTGAGGACCGGGGGGTTTGCTCACTATTCTGCCGCCCTTGTCGGCCTCCTAGGACGCCTCTATGGACGCGCCGGCCCTGAACACACGTCGACCACAACAGAAAAAAAAAAACTGCCACTGCGTTAAATGCATTAATTTTTTTAACAGTTTAAATATTTCAAATTAATCAGCGTGCGTTAACGCGCTAATTTTGACAGCCCTAATATCAATACCTTCTCTTACCATTAGTTTGCTATGAGGGAATGATGAATGCTATTAAAAGATTTTTTGCAGCTAAGGTCAATAGCATGATAAAGCTTATAGATCAGAGGAAAATACAGGTGTAATACCTCTCCGGTTAACAGGATCCTTCGCCACATAAGCCACGTAATCAGTCGTGTCCTGTTGACAGAAGAAAAGAGAGAGCGATTAACGCCCAAACTGATCCAGTTCCACCTTCCATGTTTCCTTAACACTTTATCAGGTTAAAAAAAAAAAAAAAAAAAAAACTGTCTAAAGTAGAGATGCCCAAAGTAGGGTCCGCGGGCCAAAGTTGGCTCATTGTAACCTTAGATTTTGCCCACCGTCCTATCTGAGCGGAGAATGAGAATGATGGAGAGGATTCGGGCGAATGCCTTTAACACAGAGATCGTCTTTTCTAATTTGACGTAAACTTTTATGTTTGTTAAATTTTTTTTTGTTTATTATATTTAGAAACTGAAATGAAAAGTTTCAATTAAATTGTTTAAATTAATCTTATTTTATTTAAAAATGTAAATACTGTCACTCGATGAACCGTGCTAAAGACACTGGTGAGCAAATCAAGGCAACAACTAGTGTAATTCTGTTATAAATGAGATTGTTTTGTTTTTACTGCAACAAGTTCATGATAATACGTTAAAAATATTGTATTAGTTAAAATAAGGCAATGTTTTCTAGTCATGGATAAACATTATTAAATAAATTAGGAAATTACCCATGGAAAATATTTTACCTTCGGTCCACTAGCCTCAATCAAGCGTAGTTTTTGGCCCTTCAAAAGAAAAAGTTTGGGCACCACTGGTCTAAAGTGATTTATCATAACTATTAGCTCATTACAATAAATGTACCCACATTTACATATTAAATCAGCAGATTCACTCTTTCAGTTATAACAAGACTGAGCTCATTAACATATGATCCACATTTACATATCAAAACTGCTGTCATTCATTGATCATCCGTAACTATATTACTGTGAGCTCATTACCATAAAAACTCACCCTATTTGCATATTAAATCTAGAGTCTCTTATTTAGCTGTTATGTTTATGACATAACTATGAGCTCATCAACATAAGACCGCCTACATTTACATATTAAATCAGCAGATTCACTCATTCAGTTGTCAAGAT
>CAIGQQ010030863.1:2878060-2889156 GCA_903798035.1 Danio albolineatus | reverse complement strand
GTGTGTGTGAATTTGAGTGTGTATGGGTGTTTCCCAGTACTGGGTTGCGGCTGGAAGGGCATCCGCTACATAAAACATATGCTGGAATAGTTGGCGGTTCATTTCACAGTGGCGACCTCTGAAATAGAGACTAAGCCAAAAGGAAAATGAATGAGACTTATTAGGCCTGTCATTTATAAATATGACATCAAAACTGCCAGTAGATGACAGTAAGTGACCGTCTTAATGAATGATTCAATGAATGAATCATTCTAATGATTCGTTCAAATCGAATGATTCATTCAAAAACAGAGTAAGTGATGTTTCTGTGTGAATGCAGCTCTTTGTAGTGCTTGACACGCTGTGGTCATTGTAAACTCAGCCACGCAAGAGCATTTTAATCACAATCGTAATCAGAAATAATAACCAGAAATCCATGTAGTGAACAACATAATGGCGATTAAATAAATTAATGAACATTCATTTTTGTGTGAAAGATTGTTAATGCTTTTAATCTGCTTTAATCTAGTCACACAGTTAACCACACACACGCAAAAGTCAGTTGTATGTCACACATACACACTGGTAAAGCTGAAATATGCAGACATACAATAATTTTTTTTACAGGAGAACAACACTTCTGTATTTCACACACATTTTATACTGAACTAAAAAGAAATTTAAAGAGCCCATATTATACATTGAAAAGGGTCATATATTGGTTTTGGGGGTCTCCAACAGCAGGCTGATCTGATTGCATGGTCAAAAAACACTTTCATTGTCTTATAATCTGCATTTATTTTTACCTCATTATCCCAGCGACTCCTATATGAATCGTTCAGCGATTCATTTGTTCCAAAACCCCTCCTTAGCGCGATGCTAAACTGCGCTGATTGGACCGATGAACCAGTCTGTTGCGATTGGTCGACAGCGCTCAGCGTGAGAGAATGCCCACCACGGCTTATCAACATTGAAGTCATAGTGTGTGCGTGAGCTAATCTGCTAACACTCGCTTTTAACGGGAGTCGCCTGTATTTCAGACACCTCACCCCCGAAACTAACCCCCGATTTCCCAGCATATCACTCTAATTCTAAACCAGAAGTAAAAACAGCGACATACATTCAGTATTAGTGCACACAGCTGCAAAAGCTGAACCATTATAAACAGCACGGCCGCACGTGTGTAGCAGAGCTCATGGTGGCCATAGCAACGACACACAGCAGAGGAACACGCTCAAACGCATTTTAATCCGTAAACACAGCGGCGCGCGGCGCGTTTACAACGTGCTTTTAGACGCGATATGAGAATACAAGTTAACCAGAGACACTACAAGCGGTTACAAGTTACAAAACACAGTTAAATGCATCATTTACAAGCTAGAGAAAACAATGAGGCGACCGTTTTAATCGCATTTACTCACACTTGCTGGATAGCAGACGAGGGAAATGTCCTGGTGCTCCTAATCCTCCGTTGTAAGCACTCCTCGGAGGGGGAACAGTTCATGGCTGGATTTAATGCTGTAGTATTTCTGCAGAAACTACTAACTCTTGAAAGTCTCATCTCTGGGTTCTCTGCACACTTGCAATATCCAGCCGAGCACAGTGCTCTTCACTGTGTTGCCAGATGTTGCTGACTTTTTTCATCCCAAACCCTGTCCAAAAGGTTTTACCTGCACAATCAAGTTGAAAACCGCCCGATCTGGCAACTTTTTCGCACCGCTGTTGTTTGTGAGTGGGGTTCGGGATTTCGAATCTGCGCGCGCATAAACGGGCGGGGCTTATGTTTCGTTTTCACGTCATGCCGAAACGGCAAAAGACTCGTTAGCACGGCGACTCGTTTGAGGAACAATGAGTCGACTCTTTTATAGATGAATCAATAGTTTTAAACACTGTGCACTTTCAGATTTAAGCCTTAGCTGGACATTTCACTTCACTTAGAGCTGTGTGACACACTGCATACAAGCTCATTTTCAAAAACCCATAATAGGGGCTCTTTAAAAATTACAAAAAAAGAACACACAAAACTTAATTTATTTTTAATTATTAAGCCTATATTCTCTATAAAAAGCCTTAGCTCTACGTAACTGCTTGGATGATATGAGAAAAAATATCATTCATTCATTTTCTTTCAGCTTAGTCCCTTTAATCATCAGAGGTCGCCACAGCGGAATGAACCGCCAATTTATACAGCAAATGTTTTACACAGCGGATGCCCTTCCAGCCGCAACCCAGTACTGGGAGACACCCATACACACTCATACACTACGGCCAATTTAGTTTACTCAATTCACCTATAGCGCATGTGTTTGGACTGTGGGGGAAACCGAAGCACCCGGAGGAAACCCATGCTAGCATGGGGGGGAACATGCAAACTCCACAAAAAAATGCCAACTGGTCCAGTCGGGACTTGAACAAGTGACCTTGGAATAATATCAATAAAGTAAATATAAATTAAAAAAACAATACAAAGAACGATGAAAAGTCTTTAGGGATTCACTTCATATACTTTAACATTAAACCCAAACCCTAACGCTACATTATTTATATAATTAAATAAAAATAAGTACTACTAAAGCAAAGTAGTTAAAGTGTTAATCTTTAAATCCACCCACAATCCAGGCCATACATAAACCATACCATTCATTCATTCATTTTCTTTTCGGCTTATTGGCTTTGTTAGTCTGTGGTCGGCACAGTGGAATGAACCGCCAACCTATCCAGCACGTTTTACACAGCGGATGCCCTTCCAGCTGCAAACCAACACTGGGAAACACCATACACACTCATTCACACACAAACACTACGGCCAATTTAGCCTACCCAATTCACCTACAGTATAGCGCATGTCTTTGGACCTGTGGGGGAAACCGGACCACCTGGAGGAAACCCACGTGAATAAGAGGAGAACATGCAAACTCCACACAGAAATGCCAACTGACCAAGCCGGGGCTCGAACCAGCAACCTTCTTGCTGTGAGGCGATTGTGCTACCCACTGCTACCGTGACGTAAACCCTACCAAAAAGTATTCAATTAAATCAATAATATATATTAAAAAAATAAATAAATAAACAAAGATTTTTTTTTTTAAATGGTACACATTTTACGTTATGGTATTCATCTCATTGTCGTTTTTTAGGCAATATAAAAAAATACGAAAAATTAACTACATAAAGAAAAAAATGAACCCAAAGACTTCAAATACACTCTTCTCATATTCTTAAACACTGATTCTTAAACTCAAAACTTTAACCTTAAAAGAACAGCACAGTATAGAATAAAACAGCAATAAAAAAATATAAATATGTGAACAAACGTTTTAAAAAAAATAAATTTCGATAAAAGAAAAAGGATTTAATCCATATTCTTTAATCCTAAACTCACAAACCTTCATTCATTCAATCATTTTCCTTCAGTGTTGTCTCTATTTCAGAGGTTGCCACAGCGGAATGAATCGCCAACTTTTCCAGCATACATAGCGGATGCATTTCCAGCTGCAACCCAGTACTGGGAAACACCCATACACACTCATACACTACAGCACATGTGTTTGGACTGTGTGGGAAACCGAAGCACCCGGAGGAAACCTACGCCAACACGGGGAGAACATGCAAACTCCATGCAGAAATTCCAAATGACCCAGCTGGAACTTGAACCAGCGTTCTTCTTGCTAACCACTGAGCCACCGTGCAGCCCCAACTCACAAACCTAACATTAAATATTACCATCAAAACCGTTATTATTAAAAAAATAAAAAATAAATCAAAAGACTTTAAAACTTTACTACAATAAAAGAAAACATGCATGTTTAAGATTATTTAAAAAACATAATAATAATAATAATAATAATAATAATAATAATAATAATAATAACACAATAAAAATAAGCATGACATAACTATTAACAGCGCTCTGCATATTAAAAGGCCTCCTCAGAGATCAGAGAGATTTTTGTCTCCAGTGGATGACATCATAGATAAACAGTGACATCACGCCTGGTCTTTTTTTAGCCTCTCCCCTCACTGATCTCTCGCTGCTGCTGCTGCTGCTGCATGACTCACTCAATGAGAGTCTCACTACAGCCTTCCTTGACTAAATCAATGAGTCACCTGCTGTAGCTCACCTGAGCAGAGCCCTAAACACACACACACACACATACACACACACACACACACACGCGCGCGCACACAAACACACACACCAGAAATTCAACTTCTGCACTTCACACATTGAGACTCAAAGTGCAGGCCGGAAGCTGACAGTGAGTCAGTGCAGAGGTTTGGATAAACACAGTGACGGAGCTTATTGACTAACTGTATAGATTTTAATGAGATGATTGTAGATATACAGTTGAAGCCAGAATTATTCCCCCTCTTGTGATTTGTATTATTATTATTTTTTTATATTTCCCAAATGATCTTGAACAGATTCAGGAATTTTTCACAGTATTTCCTATAATATTTTTTCTACTAGAGAAAGTTTTATTTGATTTATTTCAGCTAGAATAAAAGCGATTTTTTAAAACCATGTTAGGGTCAATATTATTAGCCCCCTTGAGCAATATTTGTTTTGCATTATCTCCAGAACAAAACACTGTTTACTAACCAACTGAATACAAGTATCTTGAAAAATATCAGTCAAATATTATGTGCTGTCATCAGGACAAAGATTAAAGAAATCAGATACTAGAAATGAGTTATTAAAACTATTATGTTCAGAAACGTGTTGAAAAACAACAACTTTTCTCCGTTAACTGTGGAAAATATATACAGGAGGGCTAATAAATAAATTGTCTTTAAAGACTTAAATTGTATTGAAATATATTGTGATGACGCGCATGAGTGTGTGATTCACAGCACTGTGAATAATGATGAATTACCTGAACTTTTAGAGTGTCTTAAGTATATTAAAACTTATAAAAGTGTCATTCATTCATTCATTCATTTTCTTTTCGGCTTAGTCCCTTTATTAATCCGGGGTCGCCACAGCGGAATGAACCGCCAACTTATCCGGCATTTGTTTTACACAGCGGATGCCCTTCCAGCCACAACCCATCTCTGGGAAACACATTCATACATTCTCATTCACACACATACACTATGGACAATTTAGCTTACCCAATTCACCTGTACCGCATGTCTTTGGACTGTGGGGGAAACCGGAGCACCCGGAGGAAACCCACGCAACCACGGGGAGAACATGCAAACTCCACACAGAAATGCCAACTGGCCCAACCGGGACCTGCCCCAACCGGGGATCGAACCAGCGACCTTCTTGCTGTGAGGCGAACGTGCTACTCACGCGCCACCGTGGCGCCCCCTTATAAAAGTGTCTTTTGAGTATAATTTCTATTTAGCTCGGGTGTGTAATATTTACAATAATGTCCACTCAATTAACAAAATAAATCCTCTTGAGGATCCAGAAAGCAATTCCCCTATTATTTATAATCATTAAAGCAAAATAAAAGTAATATGGATTAAATTAGAGCTGGGATGATAAATAGGTCTATCATGATCTGTAGATCGATTTATTATTATTATTTTTATTAAAGGTGCCACAGTGGCGCAGGGGGTAGCACAATCCCCTCACAGCAAGAAGGTCGCTGGTTTGAGCCTCGGCTGGGTCAGCTGGCATCTCTGAAGCTGAAAGTAAATCAGGTTTAAAATAAATAATGTATTGCAAAAACGCAAACAATTAACCAGCAAATGACGACTTTAGAAAGCAAAGCCAAACGCCGAATCCCGGACATTT
This sequence comes from Danio albolineatus, assembly GCA_903798035.1. Taxonomy (NCBI): domain Eukaryota; kingdom Metazoa; phylum Chordata; class Actinopteri; order Cypriniformes; family Danionidae; genus Danio; species Danio albolineatus. The sequence goes on along the minus strand of CAIGQQ010030863.1, from coordinate 2,883,428 downwards.
TAGAATTTAGAAACCAGGGCCGGACACATTCGGGATGCAAGTCCCAAAAAGGTGCATCTCTGTGGGTCTCTGCAGAGCACGTGAGATTGTCTGTGAGAGTATTTACAGTTCTCGATGGCATACACAACGAGAAGTAGGAAACGTGTAGATCATCAACTGGCGGCCCGCTGAGCTGTTCAATCCGACCTGCGACTGGATTCCAAAATTGTGAGGATCAAAAAGAAAATAGTGGTCCACACTGTTAAAGCAACTAAAAATAACTATAACTGAGTCTCTTGTCAGAATAACCACAGTTTATGACTATATTTAGGCTACACACCGAAATGAGGACAGACTCGGACTATGCGGCGTTCAGCATATATCGTTTTAAAAGGTTTTAGCGTAAGTGAAGACGGATCGGGCAAGGAGGATGAGCGATGTATTTGAGGAGCGGGAGGGAGAAGCGCGATTTCCGGAGATTATCATTGGTTTGCGCACATCCGGGAGTCTCTATGCTTTTGCGATAGACTCACTGAGCTTCCGGAAGACTTAGGATGTCTGCCTCAGTACTAAAATAAGGAGGAAAAACAATCTGGCACAACTTGAAATAGCATGGTAAATAAATAACCTGCAGAACAAAACAGGTCACAAATAATGCTCGTAAATGAAATGTTAAGTGGGCTTGAATTCAAATCACAATGCTGAAACGGACGACTCACAGTGCTGAATCAATGACTAAAGTTACATTTCCCCTTGTTTACCAAATTGAGTTGAGGCAAAATATCCATCACTCCTAGTGGTTGACTGCGGTATATGTGATGGAGTCTGAATCAAACGCCTTCAATTTTGCAATGAAATTGTATAATTATAAACATTAAACATGATGTTAAGCCAAAATTGGATTTTTAATTGATTTTAATTGATTTTCTTCTCTGGCCCTCTGATAAATATAGTTGATGATCCCTGGTGTAGGGTGAAAGGACATTTTTCACTTGTTAATCGTTCGCGGATGTTTGGCTATTGGGCGAATACCAAAAAAGGGTTAAAGGGATGATAATAGTAAAAAAATAAATGCCACCAAATATACTTGGGCATTAGTTAATATGCCTGAACGTTAATGTATCACGTTAATATAATCACAGAACTTCCGGGAGACTTAAGATGTCTGCCTCAGGACTAAAAAAATAATTTGATACAACATAAAACATGGTAAATAAATAACCTGCTACCAGAACAAAACAGGTCACTAATAATGTTCGCACATCAAATAAAGCATTAAGTGGGCTTGAATTCAGATCACAATGCTGAAACGGGCGACTCACAGGGCTTAATCAAAGGCTAAAGCTACATTTCCCCTTGTTGACTTAGCCTAACTGAGTTGAGGCAAAATATCCATCACTCCTAGTGGTCGACTGTGGTATAGGTGATGGAGCCTGAATCAAACGCCTTCAGTTTTGTAATGTAATTGAATAAGTATAAACATCAAACACAATGTTAAGCCAAAATTAGATTTTTAATTGATTTTCTTCTTGGGGGTCCGGCCCCTAAAGAGACTGTCTGGTAAAACTCTGGCCATCTGACAAATAAAGTTGATGATCCCTGGTGTAGGGTGAGAGGAGATTTTCCACTTGTTAATCGTTCGCGGATGTTTGGCTATTGGGCAGATACCAAAAAAGGATTAAAGGGATGATAATAGTAAAAAAAATAAATGTCACCAAATATACTTGGGCATTAGTTAATATGCCTGACTGTTAATATATCACGTTAATATAATCACGGAACTTCCGGGAGACTTGGGACGTTTGCCTCAGGACTAAAAAAAGGAGGAAAAAACAATCTGGCACAAGTTAAAATAGCATGGTAAATAAATAACCTGCAGAACAAAACAGGTCACTAATAATGTTCGAACATCAGATGAAACGTTAAGTGGGCTTGAAATCAAATCACAATGCTGAAACGGGCGACTCACAGTGCTAAATCAATGACTAAAGCTACATCTCCCCTTGTTGCCCTAATTGAGTTGAGGCAAAATATCTCTCACTCCTAGTGGTCAACTGTGGTATAGGTGATGGAGCCTGAATCAAACGCCTTCAGTTTTGTAATGTAATTGAATAAGTAATAATATTGACAAATATGAAAATATTCATGTGATTTATTGACAATACAGTTTGTATAGTACTATTTTCTGTCTTTTAGTAGATATTTTATATGAGAGACTTGCTTTGCTTACCAAATAAAGTGGATCTAATAAGATTTGCATTGTAAACATTAAATAAAAGTTAAAAGAGTATTACTTTTTATTTCATAAATAAAGATTTTAGTTATGATACTCCCAAAATCATTCCGCATAAATCCGCAGATTTTTAACAAAATACTCAGCAGAAATACCAAAATGTCCGCAGATTCCGTCTGGCCCAAGGTATAGGTGATGGAGCCTGAATCAAACGCCTTCAGTTTTGTAATGTAATTGAATAAGTATAAACATCAAACACAATGTTAAGCCAAAATTAGTTTTTAATTGATTTTCTTCTTGGGGGTCCGGCCCCTAAAGAGACTGTTTAGTAAAACTCTGGCCCTCTGACAAATATAGTTGATGATCCCTGGTGTAGGGTGAAAGGTGATTTTCCACTTGTTAATCGTTCGCGGATGTTTTGCTATTGGGTGGATACTAAAAAAGGGTAAAAGGATGATAATAGTAAAAAAAAAAAAATGTCACCAAATATACTTGGCCGTTCGTTAATTTACCTGGGCGGCCCGTCCAAGTAAAGTCTCTGTGTGGGAAGCACTGCTATAGTACAACCATCGCTTTCAAATAAGTAGACACAGTTTTACTTAAACCTATTAATCAAGCAAAGACTGTATGTTAAGTCTATAGTCTGTACACTGGTGTTTGAGAACAGCCCGTCCAGTCAATGTCAGCAGCTGTCCTTTTAGTGAAATGGAGCATGGTGTGTGTGTGTGTGTGTGTTCATGCACAGGGTGGCTCAATAAGTGAACTGTAAAGAATAACACACATTAAGCTCTACAAAGAATGCCAGAGAGGTTTAGAATGGAAGCCGTCAACATTTAACCTATGCAAAATACACAACAACTGGACAAGTAGACAAAATACTGTTATATAATGCTTAGAAGTTAATCGTTCCTGATAAAACACTGATTTTGTTGCTTTGCACGATCTAATTTAATCGTGTTGGTGGTTTGTGTTCTGCCACAGACTATTCAGAGTGAAAAAAAAAAAAACAAGAAGGGAATAATGTATGAATCATCCTGCACGAATCCGAGTCACCTTTAGCTCAATGGGGCCGCGAACATGCATATATGATCGTAAACACTAGATAATACGCTTAAAATACATGAGAGTGCAAGATCTGGGGTCAGTGCACATTATGCGTTTTTATATTGCATAATATGTTAGAACTAATGCACTTATAAATGCAGAAACATATAAAACAATGATTCTAACAGGGGACAGTGCAATGTATGTGTAAAAGACAGAGTAAAAGAGACGTTCTGTTGTGTTAATTACTTCTAAAAAAGTGATTTAAAGGGGAACTATTATGCAAAAACACACAAACAGTTGTGTGGCTACAGTGTGTGAATATAACCAGCTGCTAATGGTAAACATATACTAATTGCATTGTTTATAATCCCACTTAATAAAAACGGACTCCAGAAACACTTCGATTGACATTCTCCCTTTGTACGTGTCATCAGACGGTGAAAGCCCCGCCCATTAGTGATGATCTCTCCTTCATTAGCATAGGACGTTAGTCTTGTTTTTGAATCTGTCACTTTACTGACACACAGGCATTTGTAGCTCCGCCCTCTTTTGAAAAAAAGCAGTCTAATTTAAATTAAATAAAAGCGACAGTCATCAAAATGCCACAATTGGGATCACGGCCTAAAAGGGAAATTTTCAGTTATAAAATGTTATTTATTTAGTATTTTAAACGGAACCGTACATATACTATGGAAATCAGAGACTTAGGCACAATCACAATTCTATTTTTGTACCCCTACCCATTCCTCTTCTCCTTAGCTCTTGAAACAGAGTGTTAAGAGGAAGGGCTTCAAAATCTAACCCAAATGCTGTGCTCAGACACGGCAAGCGCATAAATAGACGTGTGAACATTTAAGTTTACTCACTTCATTCACGCATCAAATTCACTTGAGAACAGACGCGGATTTGCGTTAAGGGCAGGGTAGTTTAATAGAGACAATAACAGTGTTTATGTGCTTTATGAAGGCTGAAAAACAGCGTCAATTTATTTGGAGCTGTATCGGAGTCCACTAAATTCTTTCAGAGGTGCAACCAGCTCTATGAGCTTATAAACTCCTCCAGAAACTGAACCTGGATGATGGAAGCTTTCAGCGGTGCTTCTGACTGAGCCAAGCCCAGTTTGATGAACTGTTGCCGGTGACGGCATGGGGATTTTCGCCTGGAACACCAACAACAGGCGCTACGTCATAATCACACCGCCACAAAAGCAAGCTCCTGATTGGTTAATGCGGCGCAAATGTCCGCTAAAGTTCAGATTTTCGTACTGGAGCGATTGTCGTGATTTGCTCGTCAAGCATACTCGCAAAACACTCAATTCACACCATGCCATTCACGCATATCGTGCAATTCGCGTCATTCACACCGCAGGATGCCTATTCATGCCTTTGCATTGACTTGCGCTTGACGCATCTTCCACGTCTGGTGTGAACGCAGCATAAGAAATGGGACAACACTGCACATGTCACCATATGTCATTGTGATCTCTTGCTTCATATGAGATCAGACGATCGCGACTGCTGTAGTTATTCCAGTTGTGTTATTGGTGGTATTTATATTCAGGAAATGACTTAAGGCGATGATATCATGTTATCATAACCATATCATGTGGCAGTAAGCTCGTAACTGTACTGTGCATTCACACCATGGCCATATTTATCATGTAAACACACAAACACAACATTAACATTATAGCAGACACTGTAAAAGCTCATTCCCAGCCACTAGACTTTCTGATAGGGGATATGGGTGTCATTGAGTGACAAAGTTGTGGGACAGCTGTACATGAGTTATTATTAGGGATTATAGATAGCCAAATTTAGGCGTTTATATTTTAGCGTTTTTTTAAAAAAGCTTGACGGTAAAACACGAGCGCGGTAATGAATATATTAGAATATGTTTGTTGTAAAAATTCATGATAATGACAAAAAAATTAAATAAATAATGATAATAATTTGTGCATGTCCTTACTTCCGTGTGCAGCCATGCTGCCGTTGTAGAAATTTTTTTATGCCTTGGTTTCGGTGTGTGGTCCTGAAAAATCTCAGTTTCAAGGGGTATCTATCCCTTCCCCTCAGCCCTACCCCTTCAAGCTAAAGACAATCGGGACAC
>CAIGQQ010030863.1:2858309-2871564 GCA_903798035.1 Danio albolineatus | reverse complement strand
AATAATAATAATAATAATAATAATAATAATAATAATAATAATAATAATAATGATGATGATGATGATTTAATAATTACTATTATTGATTTGAAATTATTGTGAATTACTCTTTAATTATTGTGATACTGTTTTACAGTTCAATAGCATTATAGTTACATTTATTTTAATATTAAATTTATTGGATTTATTATCATCATTATTATGTAGATTAACATTTATCTCTTTTACTGCTCTGAAAAACATTAAGAAGTGCATTAGATGTATTTCCCTAATTTAGATCTGCTGTTATATATTTTAGAAATGTTATATTTATGTAATTTCACAATAATTTATGCCATATTTAGAATTCACACCTTGTTTAATGCCTTAAAAAAATAAAGCATGTGGCTAAATATCAGTTTTATGAATGTAATTATAGAATACATAAGTAATATCCACTAAACACAAATAGATTAAATGTCAATATATCAGAGTAACAGCTCCGACTGCATCCAGACACATGCGGTAAGTCCATACAGAGAGAGGCAGCCTACAGGAACCTTTACTGTAACCATAGTTTCAAAAACGGCATAGCAACAGGAATGAGGTGAGGGGGCCGGCCTTAATGATTGACAGCTCACATCCGGAGGGCGCCATTGGCTGCTGGGAGTGAGTGTTTTCCGGCGTAGCACTGCATATTCTAGTGTACATGCCACTACATGAGTGTGTGAGCAGGAATTCAGGTGTTACTAGGAAACCACTTCCTAAGATAAACATTTATTTGCCTGCAAACAATCTATGATGCGAAAACCAGAGTACATGAGTCACTATAATTGGCTTACGATATTATGATGCTTCGTGGTTTTTGATTTCTGCTGCATTTAGGAGGATGAAGATTAAACAAATTATACCGTCAGAGTTTATACTTGTTATTAAGGTGCACATCTTTTATGTTTAACCTTTAGTTTAAAGTTCATTTTGTTGCATGTTTCAGATGATAAATCCACTGTTTGTTCATTTTTTATAATCTAAAGTAGACATGCCAATACTCATTTGTGATAATGAACATGCACAATAATGACATCGTGGGCACTTCAAAATACTGTGATTATTTATGATTTTAACTAGAAGAGTATTCTTATGTAATGTAATGTAATATATTCTTATAAGAATATAAAATAAGAGTATTCTTGAAAGAATATTGATATTGTTGTATTGGCAGTGCTTCTTTATCACAGCACTGAATGCCTAATGACTTAACAGGTCATTTATTTTCAAACATTAACATGTAGATCTGGCCTAAAAGCAATGTAAATTCGGAAATTATTTATGGGCGTTTTGTTCTTTAACGCTTTAAAGTAAAGCACCATAACTTAAAATCAGTTTATTAACTAAAGTCAATGTATTGACAGTTACAGAAGCATTTGTTCATCTTAGATGATGTTAATCTTTTAGTTAGTGCCTAACAACGCATTTAAATCAAAAGTCGTGATCATTTAATAAACAGAGTAAATAACCAATAAATTTTAGTTGTATTTTTTTTTTAATTGACTATAACCAAAGACTATAAATACACCACAGCCTTAAAGGGACTTTGCTATGACAAACATTTAACATATTTCACTGTTGAATTTATTACAATAATATCTATGAACGCAACTTTAAAGTGTTAACTATTGTACTTTATAATAATTCTAATGTTTAATTTGTTTATGTTTATTTACTCTGAACATGTATTCTACAGGTATATGCACTAAGTGTTATTTAGTCAGAAGTAAGCTGGGTGACTGACACATAAAATGAACTTGAATATGTGAATTGTCCATTAACATCACCATTAATTTAATTATTTATTTTAAATCACTGCTTTGATTGTAATTGTTTTGATTAATTGATTTGTTTCCCTTATAAAATTCTCACATAAAAAAACAGCACATTTAATACACATTGGTATTTAAAAGTATTTATAACTCCTCCGAGTGTGCTTTATTTTTTTTAAGTCAGCAGCATATTTCTTTTTGATTTTGAATTATGTTTTAAAAAATTAATAAAAATTAAAAGAATAAAATTAATTTGGGAAAACATATAGTTTATTGAAATTATTTACATTTAAGATACTAAACTTGAAATACATATAATATTAATATAAAAACTGAATTAAAAAAGTACTTTTAACTTTAATATAATTGTTATGCGTTACACTACATAGTGTACACTCACTGGCCACTTTATTAGGTACACCTGTCCAACTGCTCATTAACGCAAATTTACAAATATTCTTATGTAATGTAGTGTATTCTTTCAAGAATGTAATAGAAGAGTATTCTTATAAGAATATTGATATTTTTGTATTAGCAGTGTTTATTTATCACAGCACCGAATGCTTAATGACTTAATAGGTCTTTTATTTTCAATATTAACATGCAGATCTGGCCTAAAAGCAATGTAAATTCTGAAATTATTTATGGGCGTTTTGTTCTTTAACTCTTTACAGTAAAGCACCATAACTTAAAATCAGTTTATTAGCAAAAGTCAATGTATTGACAGTTACAGAAGCATTTATTCATCTTAGATTATATTAATCTTTTAGTTAGTGCCTAACAACCCATTTAAATCAAAAGTCGTGATCATTTAATAAACAGAGTAAATAACCAATAAATTTCAGTTGTTTTTTTTATTGAATATAACCAAAACCTTAACAATACACCATAGCCTTAAAAGGGGTTTGCTATAACAAACATTTAACACATCTCACTGTTGATTTAAATACAACAATATTTATGAATGCAACTTTTTAGTTTAAAGTGTTACTGTACTTTATAATAGCTCTAATGTTTAATTTGTTTACAACATTTATTTACTCTGAACATGCATTGTACAGGTATATACAATAAAGCAATACACTAAATATTATTTAATCAGAAGTAAGCTGGGTGACTGACACATAAATTGAACTTGAATGTGTGAAGTGTACATTAACATCACCATTAATTTAATTATTTATATTAAATCACTGCTTTGATTGTAATTGTTTTGACTGATTGGTGTCCCTTATAAATTCTCACATGAAAAAAAAACCCAGAACATTTAATACACATTGGTATATAACTCCTCCGAGTGTGCTTTATTTTTCTAATAAGTCAGCAGCATATTTCTTTTTGATTTTGAATTTTGTTTTTAAAAAATTAGAAAAAATTAAATGAATAAAATAAATTTGGGAAAACATATAATTTATTGAAACTATTTACATTTAAGATACTAAACTTGAAATACATATAATATTAATATGAAACTGAATTTAAAAAGTACTTTTAACTTTAATATAATTATTATGCGTTACACTACAGGATAATGTACACTCACTGGCCACTTTATTAGGTACACCTGTCCAACTGCTCGTTAACGCAAATTTCTAATCAGTGTGTAGACATAGTCAAGATGATCTACTGCAGATGAGCATGTCTGAGTATTTCAGAAACTGCTGATCTACTGGTATTTTACACGCACAACCATCTCTAGGAAGAGAAAGTTCCAAAAGAGAAAATATCAAGAGAGCGGCAGATCTGTGGGTGCAAATGCCTTGTTGATGCCAGAGGTCAGAGAATGGCCAGACTGTTTCCAGCTGATAGAAAAGCAACAGTAACTCAAATAACCACTCGATACAACCAATGTCTGCAGCATCTCTGAACGCACAACACGTCTAACCTTGAGGCGGATGGGCTACAGCAGCAGAAGACCACACCGGGTGCCGCTCCTGTCAGCTAAGAACAGGAAACTGAGGCTACAGTTCACACAGGCTCACCAACACTGGACAGTAGAAGATTGGAGAAACGTCGCCTGGTCTGATGAGTCTCCATTTCTGCTGACACATTCAGATGGTAAGGTCAGAATTTGGCGTCAACAACATGAAAGCATGGATCAATCCTGCCTTATATCAACAGTTCATGCTGGTGGCGGTGGTGGTGTAATGGTGTGGGGGATATTTTCCTGGCACAATTTGGGCCCATTAGTACCTACCAAATGAGCATCGTGTCAAGCCACAGTCTACCTAAGTTGCCAACCATGTTCCTCCCTTTATGACCACCTTGTACCCATCTTCTGATGGCTACATAAAGTGCAAATCATCTCAGACTGGTTTCTTGAACATGACAATGAGTTTACTGTACTCAAATGGCCTCCACAGTCACCAGAGCTCAATCCAATAGAGCACCTTTGGGATGTGGTGTAACGGGAGATTCACATCATGAATGTGCGTGATGCTATTATGTCAATATGGAGCAAAATCTCTGAGGAATATTTCCAGTACCTTGTTGAATCTATGCCACGAAGGATTAAGGCAGTTCTGAAGGCAAAAGGGAGTCCAACCCGGTACTACTAAGGTGTATTAAAAATAAATAAGCAATAAAGTGGCCGGTGAGTGTATATAACGTTAACTTCCTTGTCAATAAACAAAATCCTAACATTTTATTATTCACATTTAGTTTATTTTAGCCTTTGTTGACACATGATTGTTTGTTGTAAGCTAATTTAAATCTAAACGCTGGATATAACATTATAATCCACATTAAACCAACTATTACACATTTTATTCGACTAATGCGTCTAAAACTGGAAGACGCCATTACACCATGAAAGCCTGAGGTAAATTTTAAACTAAACTTTTACATTTTTTAAACGATGTAACCCTCGAGCGTGGATAAAAACAGCCAGGTAATGCAACACTAACCTTCCACCCTTTACCTTCAGCACATTTCTCAGGCAAATCATTGAAATTAATACAATATAAGCGAATATTTTCTCTGACGAGACTTATCGCTTATGAGTTTCCAAGACAACCATGCTTTCTGTCGTCACACCCCCTCCCTCCCTTCCGACGTCCTCACGCTGCCGACCTATCACGTGTCCACTCTCGGCCAATCAGAAGCAGCCGCTCCGGTTGAACTGATGGTTCAAAACTGTATCGGTTAAAAGTTTCAGGAGTTTGATCGAATCCTTCTTTCACCGTGCAATACAGATATATAATCATAACAGAGGCCATTTATTAATCAAAGATGTCTCATAAACAGATCTACTACTCGGACAAATACACAGACGATCTTTTTGAATACCGGTAAGATGCAAAATCGACGAGTTTGTGGTTGTTTTGAGGCCTCGACGCGGCGTGTTTGTTTCAGTGTGATTCATTTCATCGTCCAGATGAATCGTTATGAATTGAGTGGGATGTTAAGTAATTTTTTGGGTCTTCTCATGGCTACTTTGTCTATCATGTGCGTGTAACTTGTTATATAGTGACATGTCAGTCGCTGCGTGTTCTTTAAATGTATGTTTGTGTGTTATTTGTGATGGCAGACATGTGGTCTTACCGAGAGAACTGGCCAAACAAGTCCCCAAATCCCACCTGATGTCCGAGGACGAGTGGAGGAGGTTGGGCGTGCAGCAGTCACTAGGATGGGTCCATTATATGATCCATGAACCAGGTCTGAACACACACTCACTCACAGTTAGCAGAAAAGCAGTCAGCTGATGGCTAACCATGTGATTTCAATCTAGCACTGAGTATGATTTAGAAACTGTTAATTATTCAAGACATGTATTATTGTGTCCATCTCTAAGTAAATATCCAAAGTGACTATTTATTTGAAGATATCTTAATTAGTCATGGGCCTGTATAAGATTCTGACGGTATGATAACCTTTGATAAAAATATCACGCTTTGACGGTATTGTGTTTACTGCTCTAAAATATATTATTTTTAAATGTCTGTGTAAAAAAAGAAAACCGTTTCCCCCTTTGAACACAATATGTTTTATTTTGAGAAAAACTTAAAATATTTTGGGACAGTAAACATGTCAGGCTAAATAATTCAAGTGAATCATTGACTTCTGCTGTCTTCGTTTGTTTTAAAAACACAGATGTGTTTACAACTTAAACCTAAAAAAATTAACAAAAAAAGTAAATAAAAGTCTTACACATACCTAAGGAAAAGACATAGCAGAAAATTTTGACGGTATGAAAACCCTGACTTTTCCATATCGCAGCATACCTTGAAAATGGTTATCATTCCATGCCTAAGCTTAATCTAAAACAATGGTGCCCATACTTTTCCTTATAAAGGGCTAAAAACCACGCTTAATTGTAACTGGTGGGTAATTGCCATGGATAATTTCCTAATTTATTTAATAATATTTTAAATAAATAGAAAACATTGCTTTATATTAACTAATACCGCATTTTTATTACATTTTAATAATAATTGTATTACAGTAAAAACAATCTCATTCATAACAGAATGGAGTTACACTAATTTTTGCCTTTATTTTGCTCACCAGCATCTTCTGGATTGTCCTCTATCCGTCGAGTGACATTATTTACATAAAAAAAATCAGATTCATTTACAGCATTTAATTCAAACATGCTTTTTTTGTAGCTCGGCAATAAAACAACAAAGTTTTGTCAAATTATCTCTTTTAAAGGCATTCAACCCTCTCAATCATTCTCAATGTTTTCTTAGATGGGAAGGTGGGCCAAATCAAAGGTTTTGCAAAATAAAGGCAAAAATTAGTGTAACTCTTCTAAAATAGGTATTTTCTCAAACTCCTGTAGAGATGTAAAATATGAACATTTCATACTGCTATTATAGTGACCAAATGATCACATTAACCACTATTTTCAGATTTATATCAGAATTAAATGTCTCACTTTAAGCATTCTATCATGTTTTGCAGATAAAGTAATTAAATTGACAGCTTTATGTCATTTTGTGACAAACAACATTAACATGGAGGCCTGCATTTTGGACTTATGTTTGTATTGTTTCATGTACATTTTGTGTGTGTGTGAAAAACTACTTGAAAAGCTACTTTTGAGATTCTTGTTCACAGTTTTTCACAAACCTATATGAAGCTGTTTTTATAAAAGCCAACAAGTGTTGTGCGATTGAACAAAAATGTCTAATTGTGATTTTTCTGACTCTATTTTTCATGAAAACTATGATGTTTAGAAATGTGTTGAAAAAATCTCCGTTAAACAAAAATTGGGAACAAAAATAATAATTATTTTTATAATTCTAATAATTCTGACTTCAACTGTATTTGTATGCAGTTACACTGCAGCATTTGGCAATAAGCTAATCATAGAATCACAGGATTTATTATGACTTTTCAAATTGGCAAAAACCACATTCAAAAATCAAATTTTAATGATACTAAAAAACTGAAACGTGAATGCTACTAACAGTCACTAAATCTACCATGGTTTACTCTGAACCTGATAATCATGACAACAGTGTGTGTAGGTTGTCATATTTATGGATATGGATTAGTTTTTCATTGCCTTTAAATCAAATAACTGATCATAAACATAGGAGGTAGAGAAAAATGCTCATTTTTGAAGAATTTCAGACAGCACTTTTGCATCTGAATTCTTAATAAATAGACAAATTCAGTGAATTCATTTTAAAAATAAACATTTTTATCTATTTCTCATTGAATATAGGCAGTGTATTTTGATGCATTTAAACAAAACTGATTATTGAACAAATATATTCATTAAAATTATATTTTAGTGGCCAAACATTTAGAAATGGGAAAATAATGCAACTAAATTCAGACTTTAGTTCAAAACTAAATTGTTCAATTTTTTTTTATTTTATTTTTTAAAATAATTTGTATTTAATATTTTTCTAACATAAATTAGGGTGTACTTGGGTTTGGACCGTTATCGTTACTGTTATTTTTTAAATAAGGTCTACATTTGGCTTCAGTACTGACTAATCTAATGTATGTGCACAAATATAATGTATAGTTTCCTATTAAAATATGAATTTAGATATGAATATGAAGATAGATTTGTGAAGGGTGTACTTGTATATGCTGAGCACCGTATATATACACATTCACACACACGCACATCTACTTTGAATGGTTAATCCATCCAAAACAGAAAGTTAGCTCATGATTTACTCACCCTGTCAAGCTTTTTGATAGGAAAAAGCATCTAAAGCGTGCTTTAAAATTGATTTTAAATGTTTCAAGATAGAATAACTAACAAATATATTGCATTTTTGAATACCTACCTACACATTAGACAAAACACATTCCCAATGTACTGGAGAATTGGCTTAATTTGATGCTGTGTTACTTATCTTTGACCCAGTCTAGTTTCAATAAAGTAAATGAAAACTGAATGTCTGTGTTTTTATTTATTTTCCAGAGCCTCACATTCTGCTGTTTAGGAGACCTCTACCCAAATAACACCCACTTCTGGAACATTCCTGTGCTTATGAGTGTGGTATTCAGTGAATACTCGAGGACTAAACCACGTTTCTGGACTCCTGTGATGCTGCGTTTGACTGCGTTTATGCGTGAACGGAATCAAGGGATTATGGGAAATGTATTTTCAGTGAAAATTCAAGGGCTCTTAAAAAAAAAAATTAAATAACGGAAAATCATGTGAGCCAAGTGGATGAAGCTAAACCTTTAAAGATTTGTGTGTTGAATAAAAGTCTGTGATGCATCATCAGTGTTTAGAAAGCTAAATCAGTGTTTTATGGTTGAACTAAAGGACAATGTGAATTAATTCTGGGAGAAAACATGCTCGTATGCTAAAGGAGAAAGCGTTAGTTTGCATTAATTCTTCAGGAATGGTAACCGTGTACTGTAAAGATGCTTTATATTGTCTGAACAGTTATAAAAGCTTGAACGATTTATTAAAAAGGTATGTAGTTTTAGAAGAAGAGAGCCATAACGACAGCACTACCAGCAACTGTGCTACTTGAAACAGGGTTTATATTGAGAGAACAAGGTTTTGACCCTTTGTCACAGAATTACTTTTGTAAGAATAAATGATTGTCTAAACATTTTATTCTTGCTGCTCTTTGAAATAAAAATTAAATGCTGCCGTTTGCTTGGATGGTTTATCTCATAGTTGAACACCAGATGGCGCCACATTAAAACTAACGCAATGCTTTGATTGGAGGGCTCTAAATGTGCAGAATCTAATATAAAAGCGTCTAATAAAACTTATGTACACATTTCGTTCATTTGATTTTCCTGTCCTTTTATTAATCAGGGGTTGCCACAATGGAACAAACCGCCAACTTGTATGCATGTGATTTATGTAGCGGATGTCCTTCCAACTGCAACCCATCACTGGGAAACACTCATACGCTCTCATTCTCACACACACTACTGACAATTTAGCTTACCCAATTCACCTTTGCGCATGTCTTTGGGCTTGTGGGGGGAAACAGGAGCACCTGGAGGAAACCCACGGGAACATGCAAACTGACCCAGCCAAGACTCGAACCAGCGAACTTCTTGCCACCGCGTCGACCCTTTACACTTAGCTATTTAAAAACACAAAAATAATTATTTGTGTATTTAATGAAATTGGTATGATTTTTTTACGTGGTGTGTGATAGCTCTTGAAAACTTCATTACATTGACTGAATGCTGAAATTAAAGCATAAATACATTCAAAACATTATAAATATATAATATTATACTTTATTACAAATTATCGTTATTATTAAAGATAGTTGAAATTGTTTTTTTCTCGTTTGTTATTTTAAGTAATAATATCGTACGTCGCTATATATATATAATTTATTATTTCAGTGACTTCTATTATGTTTTGTGGTCAATAGCTGGTTTGTTTTAATATTAATTTTACTTTTGATTTGGTTTGATAGGCATTTTTTAAGCCTCTAATCAAGAACAATTCGCAATGGTGCGTTTTATTAGAGTGTTTTTTATTACAAAAAAAAAGTATAGGCTAATAGTTTTTTTTCTATTCGATAAGGTTTGTAATGAACTCAAATTAAACGTTTTGTGGCTTTCAGTATGGCTCTATGTGATTTATACACTTTACAACACGTTTTAAATATATAAAAACTGAAAAATAGCTAAAAAGAAGGAATGCTATAGCCACAGCATGATGAGCTGTCAACGGTAAAGGTGCGCTTGATGGCGAAATCGATAAACGCAAATATAGCTAGTGAAAGCACTATATTTAGAAGTCATTTATGGTGCAACACGGACGCTTTGTGTGTAGAATTACTGTGCTTTTTATCACTATAAGAAGGTTACAGAACAAGTGTGAGGGCAAATCTGCCAAAATGACGGACATCATTTACCGGACCTGATATCAATGACAAACATCCCGTCTAAAAATACGCTTTTTTCCCCCCATTAATGACATTTACCACAAATATTAACTGTGCTTTTAATTAAATGGATACTATAACCCAGCTGAATAATTTCTTTCTGATATAAACAAAAGAAGATTCTTTGAAGAATGCTGAAAACCTGTAACCATTGACTTAGTAGGAAAAACAAATACTAAGGAAGTCAATGGTTACAGGCTTCCAGCTCGCTTTAAAATATTTTGTTTTGTGTTCAACAGAAGAAAGAAAGTCAAACACGTTTGGAACAAGTGAAGGTTGAGGGAGTAAATGATGACAGTTTTCAGTTTTGGGTGAATTATCCCTTTTACACTATAATAATTTATCCCCCTTTTTCTGAAATTCAAAGTTTGCCACAGGTTTCCTGAGAAGTGTCCATGATTTCTGAAAAAAATGTTTGTTGTGAGAATCAGTTTCTTAAAAAAAAAAGAAAAACAATGATAAAACAGAGGCGCCACGGTGGCGTAATGAGTAGCACGTTCGCCTAACAGCAAGAAGGTTGCTGGTTCGAGCCTCGTCAGTTGGCATTTCTGTGTGGAGTTTGCATGTTCTCCCCGTGGTTGCGTGGGTTTCCTCAGTGTGCTCCGGTTTCCCCCACAGTCCAAAGACATGCGGTACAGGTGAATTGGGTAGGCTAAACTGTCCGTATGTATGAGTGTGAATGAGTGTGTATGGATGTTTCCCAGAGATGGGTTGCAGCTGGATGCTGGATAAGTTGGCGGTTCATTCCGCGGTGGCGACCCTAGATTAATAAAGGGACTGAGCCGAAAAGAAAATGAATGAATGATAAAACCTACATCTTTTGCTCAAAGACACACACAGTTTCTCCTGTACACTTAAAGGGATCTTGGAGTGTATGATGTTGTTTCTGACTGTTGTTGACAGTGTTAACTCACCTCATGTTACCACATTCCCCAGTCTCCCATATTTGTTAACGCAATTATTTTCTTTCTCACAGAAACGCTGCAGGTAAAATGATGATTTTCTGATATCTCTACTATTTGCAGATGTAAAATTAACCCCTGAAATTATATGATAGGCCTATATATAATAATATATGCTGTATTTTTAATAGAACAAAACAGTTATATGTTTTAAACATATAGTGCAACCTCCAATTGAATAACCTTGGCCCCACCCTGGCCCCTGCCTTTAAAAATGTTTAGATCCGCCACTGGCTATAGCAATTTATAGTCCATGCTAAACTGTTTTAAACCACACTGTATTAAAGTCCTTGAATTAATCTGTTGGGGTGATTCTAAAGGCTAAGTAACTCAATACTGTATAGCCATTCTCTCTATTTCAGGGGTCGCCACAGCGGAATGAACCGCCAAATTTTCCATATGTTTTATGCAGCGGATGCCCTTCCAGCTGCAACCCATCACTGGGAAACACCCACACATTTTCATTCACACATACACTACGGACAGTTTAGCTTACCCAATTCACCTGTACCGCATGTGTCTGGACTTGTGGGGGAAACCCACACCAACACGGGCAGAACATGCAAACTCCACACAGAAATGCCAACTGACCCAGCCGGGGCTCGAATCAACGACCTTCTTACTGTAAGGCTACCGTGCTACTCACTGCGCCACCGTGACGCCTGTGTATGAATTATAAATCAATTGGAGCAAACATATGACATATAATTGATCAAAAAGAGTTACAACTCATGAAACCTAGGCTACATATTTTTATAAATATATATTTATTATGAAAAACAACAACATCAAAACAACAAATATGACTCTGAAAGGTTTTCAAACACAACAAATTCATTTTACTCACACAGATGTTCACTTTAGATGAAAGAAACGCATCAGTTATTCAGACTGCAGTGGATTTATCAATATGCAAAATTGAGGAAAAACAGGAAACGGCTAAATACATTTGACTAAATTTAGATTTTGACACTAATTTAGGTTTGTTTTGAGTATTTTAACACTCAATAAGAGGTACTTTTTTGTGATTGGAACGACTGTGTGTATGGGTCGAAATTCTCTTACAAAACACATATTAACATGTTTTTTAAATAATTTTTTAAAAACTTGCTAAAAAACAAATATATTATTTATTTATTTAAGAAATATTTATGTCTTTCTTCCAGATTCTAAATAGGTTATAAGACTTAATTAAATATTTAAAAAATACACTTTTGATGGTTACCATGTTTTACCATGGTATTTCTGCATTTACCCTTTTGTTCTGATCATTTAAAGATAAATAGTTTTTTATATTTCAAACTATGAATGAGCATTGGTGATACATTTAAATTTCTCATCTACGAAAACAAAACTACAATAAAAAGCTTTCTCAGTTCCTATCGAGTAACCATTTTAAAGTTAATGTTAACTAATGATAAAGTGTTATATTTATTAATTAACCAATTGTATTAATCAATTTAATTAATCAATTGTAAATAATGCAATCTTATAAAATGCTACAAAATATATAAATATTATTAAAAATCATGGTAACATTCGACAAATATTACCTCTATATGACACTGCATAGATGAACAGGAGATTATAAACAACACAAACTTAAGTTTCAGGCTTCTCTATGCAGAAATCTGTCTCTCAAACACCAGCGTCTGTCATTTACTGTGGAGGAGCTGAACACAATCCGTCCGTCTGTCCTTCTGTCCGTCAATCAATCAAGCAATGCATCCATCCTTCAATCAATCAATCAATCCGTCTGTCCGTCCGTCCGTCCGTCAATCAATCCATCCATCCATGCTTCTGTCAGTCCATCCATCCATCCATCCAACCATCCATCCATCCATCAATCAATGCATCCATCCGTCAATCAACCAATCAATCCGTCCGTCCGTCAATCCATCCATCCATCCGTCCGTCAATCAATCAATCAATCAATCAATCAATCAATCAATCCATCCATCCATCCATCCATCCATCCATCCATCCATCCATCCGTCAATCAATCCATCCATGCTTTTGTCAGTCCATCCAACCAACCATCCATCCATCAATCAATGCATCCATCCATCCGTCAATCAACCAATCAATCCGTCCGTCCGTCAATCCATCCATCCATCCATCCGTCCGTCCGTCCGTCCGTCCGTCCGTC
>CAIGQQ010030863.1:2808186-2834735 GCA_903798035.1 Danio albolineatus | reverse complement strand
TTGCTATGAGTCAATTGACAGCTTAGAGTGATGATACATTAACACTTTTCTCCAATAGGAAAGATCTAATTGTTGCTATGGTGTTCTGAGTGGTTGCTAGGCAGTTGCTAGTGTACCCTGGTTTGCTACTAGGCAAGCCTCATTTAAATGTTTGATCCAATCGCAATACTTAGCAAGCATTTATAGCATGTTATAGCACTTAGCTAATCATTATTAGCATGTAGCTAATCACTGCACACACAATTCTCCCCACTGACATTTTCTTACTGCTTTACACAAACATTAACATACCACTTTTGCACTATATTTCTGGAAGCTTGGGTCCCACACACACTCACACACATGCTAACGCTCACCACTGAGATGTGAAAACCCCATAGATGACTGTGTCTCTCCAGTGTGGGGCTTTTAAAATGAACACATCATGAACCACATTGAAGACAAAGTTGAGCTCCGGCATTGAGCAAACCAGCTTGGCCTTCAGAAACGACGTCCACTTCTTCTGCAGGGTCCGCTGGCCACCCAGATCCCCCTGATATAGCGAAACACAAATACACACTTTAGACAAAACCCTTTAAACATCGTTTACATAGAGCAACTATTTACATGCAAGTGGAACTACAAGTCACTGAACACTGATGTTGAAAATCCAGCTTTGAATCACTGCAATAAATAACATTTTATAACATACAGTGGGGTGGGAGCATTCAAAAAAATCATGTTTTTTTTCCCCTGGGAAAAAGGTATTTGACAAGGCATTAAAGCCGATTTTGGTAAAAACCCAAACAATACAAACATAAAAATATAACAAAACCAAAAAATCTGATAAATGAGTTCTGTGTAATAAGAATGCAATGTCAAAAGGAGAAAGCACTAAACTACTGAAGTGTTATTAATACTTTATATCAGTGTTTCTCAACTGGTGGGTCGCGGGAACATTTTCAGTGGGTCGCGGAGTGTGTGGTCAAAAAATACAACAAAAGTTTAATTTTTAACTTGTTTTGCGTATACCGGACTTTTATTTTGAAATGCGCGCACGCGTCACGTTGCCAAGCAACATAGAGAGTCAGCTGGTGGAACTGTCGTGATAAGATGCTGAAACAGAAATTCAGTGAAGTAAACCTCTCCCAGTTTTCGCGATCTGAGAGTGCGATCAAACCCATCCCATTCAGAACTACATATCTGTATGAAAGTGGCTTCTCTTCCTTGGTGCAGTTTGACTCCAAGCAAAGGAACAGGTTGTACATACAATCTTCGGGTAGCACTGTCTACCATCACTCCTGACTTTGAAACTCTT
The DNA here is from genome assembly GCA_903798035.1 of Danio albolineatus. Taxonomy (NCBI): domain Eukaryota; kingdom Metazoa; phylum Chordata; class Actinopteri; order Cypriniformes; family Danionidae; genus Danio; species Danio albolineatus. The sequence goes on along the minus strand of CAIGQQ010030863.1, from coordinate 2,833,438 downwards.
ATCACATCAGTAAAGCACATCCTCAGTTATCTCATTATCTTCCCAAATTACTGTTAGGTGAAGCAGATGTTTATAATTGCTGTCATATTAGATGTAAAAATGGTTATGGATGTTTTAATCATTTTACAATTTGCTGGTTTGTTCTGTTCAACAGGATCAGTGTTCATGTTTTATTAACAGTTCAGTTTTGTTTATGGTAACAACCTTTCCTTACCCTAACCGCTGTTTACAGTGTTTGTCGTTTTTACTTTGTAATATTTCTATAATTTGATACATTTTGTTAAATGTCAGCAGTAAAATATTGTTTATTTGTAAGTCTTGCTGATTTTCTTATGATTTTTCTGTCACTACTTGTGTGTGTTAACAAATAAATACAAATTAATAATAATTCCTAAAATTATATTACAGTTCCTAAAAATTTGGGTCGTGGCTTGATGACCATGTAAAAATGTGGGTCCCGTGGCCAAACCAGTTGAGAACCACTGCTTTATATAATACTATATATTGTATATATTATACATTCTACAGCTTGATTTTCTTTCTCTGAAAGCATCTAAGAGTCTCATTGGCTGTGTTTTGGATCATTGTCTTGCTGAAATGTCCACCCTGATTTCATCTTCATCCTCCTGCTAATGTAGATGTTGGACTGAAGCAGCTGATGTTCATTTACACTGAGGAAGAGCAGAGGGTTGCTGAAGAACTACTGAGAGATTTCAGCTGCTGTCTGGGCTTTCACTGCCGAACTACACCTAAACTAGTTAACATTGTTTTCTTTGCATGTATGGATGTCTTTGGTTGATACTATCTGATGAAAATTTCAAGTGAACGACACCTTAAAAAATATAGTGATGTGTTTAATTCTTATTTCCCCCGCTGCATGCACACAAAAAAGACATTTTGAACTGTTTACCATATTTCTGGTCAAATAAAATATATGTAACATAATATTAAAAGCACACTCAATCTTCCAGATTTATGAACAGTATATATATATAAAAACATTATTTAAAAAAACTGCTAGGGTCAATACTATTGACCCATACAAATATGTATTTGTTAATGAATTTTATTGCATTTTAGGTCAGATTAAATATATTTAATAAAGTGCTGTTTAACAGAGCAAGGTAATTTTTTAACATTATTTCCTCTTATATTTTTATAAGCTTATTTTTTGAGTTTATTTTGCAATAAAATAATGATATAAAACTCATATAACTTGTATCACCTGCCTGCAATATATACCATTGTTTTGTACACCAAGTATACCATTGTAAAATACCATTGTTTTCAATATGTTAAAAGTTCCTAAAAATTAATAAAGAGTGTTTAAAAAATGTAAAAAGGTCAAGATTTTCTTCTGGAGAAAGTCTTATTTTCTTTTAGTTTGTTTTGCAATAAAAAAAGAAATATATATATATATATTTGTTATGGTTTTTACTGTATTTTTGGTCAGATTACATATATTTGATAAAGTAATGATAAAGTCTTATTTCTCTTAGAGCGCATTGGAATAAAAATATTATTTAAAAATGTTGGTCAATATTATAATACTATTAGCCCCCCTAAAAAAAAATAATAATAATAATAATAATAAATATATATATTATTTATATATATATATTTACATATATGTTTTTTACTGTACTTTAGGTTATTTAGGTTGAATATAGTTATTAAAACTATGTTTAAAAATGTGTTATAGCATTCTCTCTGTAAAACAGCACTTATATTCAGAAATATTCAAAAAAATATATATTTTGACCCCAATTGTACATATATGTTTAAAATGTAAAGAAATTAAATCATCTGGACATGTTTTCATAATATCTGCTGCTCATGAACATCAGTCAACACTGCTAGTCCCCTTATAAACAAAGCTTCCAAAATAAACATAAAAATGAGCCAAACTAATGTCAAAACTTTGACATATCTGAATAATCTGCATCTCGAAATGTTTATACGTGACAAAACTAAAAGGCTAGATCACATGTGCACCAAACATGACTATTTATAAGATCAACAAATGCTGCTTCTCTAGCAGTAGATATTTACAGAGAAGCAAGAATGAAAACCAGAAACTGAGATAAAAATAAAGATACACATCGATGATAAGAGCTCCAGAGAAACATCCGTCACATGAGACCAAGAGGGAAGTTTATTGTTTCTGAGACGGAACTAAAAGAAGCAGGTGGAACAAATTTATAAAAACAAGAAATATCTCTTTTAGGGAACAGACTACTGTCAAAACCCTTCACAGTAATCCTGTATAGTGTGCAGGCAGTCCATTTAACGCATCTGTGTTTGAATTAAGGAAATTCACTCAACATAATGAGATCAGACTACACTGTAAATATATCTGTTAATAAACAGTTTCCATTATTTGCGCTTATTTCCGGTTGTGAATTGCATTATGGGATGTCGATCTCTGCTCTGTCGACCTCTGATGCTGAAAATTCAACCCTACAGTTTAACTAAGTGACTTTTATTGACATTTTAGTCATTTTATTGAAATATTACAATGTATAACAATTAATAACAGAACAGGGTCATTACACGGTTTTTGTACAAGTAAGGAAAAATAAACGGCTTGCCGTACGCTAAAGGATTTTAACGCACAATGTGGAGGCGAAGGACCACATGACGCGAAGTACATTAAAATCCTTTAACGCACGGCAAGCCTTTGAATATCCCGCTTATTCCATGGTCTGTTTCCAAGGTAGGCCTATATTTAAACTATATTTAAACTATATTTAAACTATATTTAAACTATATTTAAACTATATTTAAACTACTACTAATAGAGAAGACTCCAGATCCAGATCTGTTTTTACATGACTGTGATGGTTGGGTTTAGGGTTGGGGGTAGACGTTGATTAAGTACAATCTATTGGAAATGTAATAAATATTATAAATAATTCTAGTTAACTTTCGCCTGCAGCCATATGCGATCTACAACTGATTAAGCATGTGGATGGATAATAACAGACTTCTAAGCCTACCAGTAGGTGCAGAAGGCCCCTTCTGGCCCATATCTATCAGCTGATACCCACTGAGAACACCCATTCAATCGAGTGATAACATTCGAATCAGCTGCGTAACTCACATATTGTTTATATTTTATATGTACACTAGTAGATTAGATTAGATTAGATTAGATTCAAATTTATGGTCATTATACATGTACAATTACAAGACAATGAAATGCAGTTTAGGTCTAACCAGAAGTGCAATAGCAGCAAGTGCAGATACAGGTATACATTATAAAGTGAAGTTATAGAGAAACTATGGTGATATTTACAGATGGATGTACTATGAACATTATATACAGGTTGCATTAGTTATGAACAGAGATTTACAATAAATTATTATAGGTACAGGTTGATATTAATAATAATAAGTGTGCAGATACATAAGCAATTACAAATGTATGTACAGTGGGTGTGTACATAATTACAAATGTACATGTACAGTGGGTATGTATGGTTCACATAAATGAATCAGTGCGATGTAGGTTGCTTATTAATCTTCAGAAGTGTACAGATAGATAAACATAATTACAAATGTTTATGTACAATGGGTATGTACAGTACAGTAAACACTACCACCAGATCCTGTGTAAAATCACCTTAAAGGTGTTCACCCAAAAATAGTTCTCAATTATTTACTCACTTGTTCAAAACATTTAGACTCTTTCCTCTGTTGAACACAAAGCTATCTTAAAGAATGCTGGTTTATGACACCTTTGACCTCCATAGTATTTCTTTTTTTCTTACTATGGAACTCAAACATCAAGGATAATGAATTATGGGGTCATTTTCACTTTTGGGTGAACTACGCCTTTAAGCTCAACAAAGGCTGTATAAGTTCAACCTTCCAAAGGAGCTTCTGAAACAGTTCTCCATCATTGAATCAGTCATCTGCACTTCAATAACTGTCTGGTTTAGCTCAGCTACCAAATCTGACCTTCGAAGACTACATCGAATAGTTGGGACTGCTGAACGAATCATTGCTACAACCCTCCCTACTCTCCAAGAACTGTACTTATCCAGAGCGAGCAGAAGGGCTGCCAAAATCACTCTGGACCCCTCACACCCAGCACACTGCCTCTTTGAACTGTTCCCTTCTGGTGGACGCTACAGAGCACTGCGCACCAGAACAGCCCCACACAGAAACAGTTTCTTCCCTCAGGCAATCCATCTCATGAACACTTGATGATAATAATCGTGGAACCAACATCACTACTGCTATACACTTTTTATACACTTTACATGCCAATTTGCACATAACAGCTGCACATATAACATTGTAAATAGTAATATACCTGTACATACACCAAGGGTGCAATTCTGATCCGAGAGGTGGGGGGGACCAAATCTAAGTGTTGGTGATAGTTGTGGAAACGTGTAGCAATGTTGAGCAACTGTGCATTAAAGCCTATATTTCAAATTTATTTGAAAATTTATCATAACATATACAGTGTATTATTAAAATGAAAACAAAAGAAAGAATATAATTTTTAGGAAATAATTTAAAGATTTTATTTAATTGTTTTTAGGATTAAAAGAACAAATTTGGATTTTACATAAGAAAGTGCAAAAAAAAAAAAAAATCCATATGCACAACAGGGTCAATTGGTTTCCATTCAGTGTTTAAGGAAAGTTTAGTTAGACCTATATACATTTACCAGTGATGTGACGGCGAACTTCATTTTGCGTACACATCGTAAGTTAAGGAATTTTTTTTTCGACTCTCGAGGGGAAATTATAGCATAAAGTAAAGTGGTATTTATATCTAACCCCCCCAACCTGTTCTGTTGCACTGTAGAAGCTCTGTCACCAAAACAAATGTGTGAATATACCTGGCAATAAAGCTCTTTCTGATTTCTGATTCTAAGAGGATTATATAGTAAGAAGCACACCCAAAAGAAATGGTAATAAGCCTTTAAGTTTGTTAAAAAGCCATGAAAATATGAGTATTTTTTGATGCTCATTTGTCACTAAATTGAAAGCGTAAGTATTTCAATGCCTCAGAATTTATGAGCTACTTAAAACCAGTCCTACCAGTATTACAGGGGTTTTTTTACACATAGTCAAACCCTAATGTTTTCATAATTCTCATGTCTGTGAGGCAAGTATTTGCTGAGAAACCACTGTGTTTGTTGTAAAAATATACGCCTGGACCGAGCCCTGCCCCCGAGAATCATCAGTCTATAGCGATAGATGATTGGCTCCTGTATTAGAAGGCGGGGCATCCTTCCATACAGCATCTATGTTGACTGGTCCCCATTTAAACCTATATGCGTTATGCATATGCATCTTGTGTATTATACAGGGCTGCACAGTATACCGTTTCAGCATCAATATCGCAATATATATGCGCAATCGGCAGAATTATATTTGACCGGAAACTACTGCAGAGATTAAGCATAAATCAGTGACGGTTTATGCAATAAGTTAAAGCAGAAATGAAGCACTGAGTCAAAGTTTACATTATTTTGTTCATATTTTAATGAAAATATATTAAACAAACTCGATTAATATAACCATTTAGCACAAAACGGCATGTTTTACTATAGATTTTAGACCTAGGGTGCCACCATCGTGGAATATCGCTGTGTCTGACGTCACGGGGTTGGTTTCGTTCCCTCAGCTGAACAGATACAGTGGAAGTAAAGGACTGAACACGGAGACCGCACAGCCTGATTTAACCCAATGCGTGAAGTTGTGGACGTGGAGCTGGTGCAAATACAAGCAACAGATGTGTGTCTAATATAAAAATATGTATTTATTCATTCATTCATTCATTCATTCATTTTCTTTTCAGCTTAGTCCCTTTATTAATCCGGGGTCGCCACAGCGAAATGATCCGCCAATTTATCCAGCATTTGTTTTACGCAGCGGATGCCCTTCCAGCTGCAACCCATCTCTGGGAAACATCCACACACACTCATTCACACTCATACACTACGGACAATTTAGCTTACCCAATTCACCTGTACCGCATATCTTTGGACTTGTGGTGGAAACCGGAGCACCCGGAGGAAACCCACGCCAACACGGGGAGAACATGCAAACTCCACACAGAAATGCCAACTGACCCAGCCGAGGCTCGAACTAGCGACCTTCTTGCTGTGAGGCGAACGTGCTACTCACTACGCCACCGTGGTGCCCAATATGTATTTATTCAATTTTTATTTCTTCCCTTTTAATTGCCGATCATTTGATGCGCTTTGGTTCACTCTCTGTATTACGCTGCCTGACTATCTGTCTGCGTTTCAGGACTGAACACAGAGACTAGACAGCCTAATTTAACCCAATGCATGAAGTTGTGGACATGCATCGCAGTGCTGGTGCAAATACAACAAATACATGCATTTAAATGTCTTAAGTTGTGTATTTTTCTTTTGTTAATACCTTTCATTTGGTCCGCTCTCTCACCCTGCTCCAGCGCTGCCTGACGAGAGGGTTTACTTTCAGTCTAATGCAACGATTAAAATGATACAACTTCACGTCTTTGTGGATTATGTCGAGACATATTCCCTTTTCAAGTCGATCATCTCGATCTCTCAACGTGTCTGAAGGACATAAAAACCTGCCATGTGGAAATCCGTGGCTATCTTAGTTTGGTTTGAACACGAAAGGAGGCGAGGGGCTGTAGTAGTAAAAAGTGAAAGTAGCCGCCCTGATTACGTCAGCATCGGACCTTGTTGAAACCATGGTTGAAACCCAGACAGGCAGTCAGGTAGCGTAATACAGAGAGTGGACCAAAGCGCATCAAATGATTGGTAATTAAAAGGGAAAAAAAGAAATATAGAACAAATATAGGGCGGCACGGTGGCGCAGTGGGTAGCACAATCGCCTCACTCGCTGGTTTGAGCATCGGTTGGTTCAGTTGGCATTTCTGTGTGGAGTTTGCATGTTCTCTATGTGCAAGGGACGGTCCGTTGTTACAGACCCCTTATTAAAGTTAAGCATTAAGTTAAGCATTCAGGAACGAGAAATTTTACCATGAGTAACTTTATTATTTATTTTATTGATTTATTTATACGGTAGACTTGTGTTACTTTTGATTTGATTATTCTATTTCTGTTCCTCGATACTATTTGATTATTCTGAAAACCAAAAAGCCCTTCTTATTTCACTTTTCTCTTTGATTAATTGTATTTTTCTACGCCTTTAATGTGTTTATTACATTTTATGCATGATTTACTCCCCTACAGCATCACCCCAATCAATCAAAATCAATCAGCACTTTTCAAGTCATCTGGTGAAGTTGAGTATATTGAAATATCGATCCCAGAAAAAACAAGGTAGTTACTTAAAAACAGCCCTAGTCCTCTACAGTGGCTTCAGTGTTCAGGCGTTATCAGTTTCTCAGTGTTGTGCAGTACTGTTTTCAGCAGATCTCACCTTACAGACGCGAGCTATCCTGGGAATCAGCAGTTTGCCGAAAAACTCGTACTCCACCGACACCTCCGTGAAGAAGTAGTAAATCTTGTCATCGTCTCCATCTGGACTGTCCTGTCCTTCTCGGATCACGTCCGCGAAGACGAAACTGGGCTCTGAAAAGCAAAAACACAACCTCATTATGAGCCTTAAACGGCACCTGTGGTGAAAAATCTATTTTTCAAGCTGTTTGGACAGACATATGTGTAGGTATAGTGTATAGACCATCATATTGATCTTTCTTTATTTCAAAATGCACCTGCAAATGCAAATGACCTCGATGTAATAACTAGCAGCATGGATGCCATCTTTACTAGCACACTAAATACTGTGGCACCCATCAAATTAAAAAAGACTAGAGAAGATAAAACTACATCATGGTATAACAGTCATACGCGCGCTCTCAAAACAGCAACCCGTGCCTTGGAACGTAAATGGAAAAAAACTAATTTAGAGGTCTTTAGAATTGCGTACAAAGACAGTATGTCCAGCTATAGGAGGGCCCTCAAATCCGCCAGGGCTGAGCACCTCCGTAAACTGATAGAAAATAACCATAACAATCCTAGATTTCTATTTAACACCATTGCTAAATTAACAAACAATCGGTCATCGCTGGAACAAAATATCACACCGCAAATGAGTAGCGAAGACTTTATGAATTTTTTCAGTGATAAAATAGAAGGCTTTAGACAAAAAATAGATGTTAAAATCTCTGTACAGCCTTATACTTCAGATCCAGTAAACATTCCACTGAACCAAATTAGCCTACAGTGCTTCGAGAACATAGAACAGGAAGAGCTAGACAAAATTATAAATAGTTCTAAACCAGCTACGAGTATGCTAGACCCAATTCCAACAAAATTACTGAAAGAATTGCTACCTGTAATAGGAGAACCTCTTCTTAACGTTATCAACTCTTCTTTGTCATTAGGACATGTTCCAAACTCTTTCAAGCTCGCTGTTATCAAGCCTATTATTAAGAAACCACAACTGGACCCCTGCAACTTAGCTAATTATAGGCCTATTTCAAATCTTCCATTTATGTCTAAAATACTAGAAAAAGTTGTTTCTGCCCAATTATGCTCCTTTCTGCAGATGAACAATGCTTTTGAGGTGTTCCAGTCAGGTTTCAGGCCTCATCACAGTACAGAAACCGCATTAGTGAAAATAACCAACGATTTACTATTAGCTGCTGACCAAGGGTGCATCTCGCTGTTAGTCCTGCTAGATCTTAGTGCCGCCAACCTTCTGTCTCGCTACAATCCAACCCGCTCTCTAAGATCTCAAAACTCAGGGCTTCTAGTAGTACCCAGAATAGCAAAATCAAATAAAGGGGGTCGAGCCTTCTCATTTATGGCTCCTAAACTCTGGAATAGCCTTCCTGACAATGTCCGGGGCTCAGACTCACTCTCACAGTTCAAAACTAGATTAAAGACCTATCTTTTTAGTAAAGCATACACTCAATACATCACTTAGCGGTATGATGCACGAATGTGCTCCACGCATCCCCTTTATATACACTATGAACTGCAGCTACGCTAATTATTTTCTTTGTTCTCTATTCCAACTGGGGATACTCTTCCCGAGGCCCCCAGAGACTATGCAGCGCCACGGATGCGATCCAAGACCCGTGACGAGACGATCCCAAGGCTCCTTAAACCTGGACCAGGCTGTATCCTGAGCAGCTGCTTGGCGGAGTAGCAAGCAAGAGACGGATTCCCGTGACCCTCCAAGGACAAACGAGCCTCGAGTTCTCCAGCCTCCAGCGACTAGACTGCAGCTAGAGCTGCGCATCGATGGATTACTCTTCAGTGTTTGGACTCTAAGTAGTGAATATTAAACAACACTGAACTGAACTGAACTCAGCTATATACTAGCTAATAATTTACTAGCTAATAACTAAACTGACATTTTCAATTTACTATAACCTTCTATGTGAAGCTGCTTTGACACAATCCACATTGTAAAAGCGCTATACAAATAAAGGTGAATTGAATTGAATATTGGGCTGATGTAAACACACCCAGTCCTTTTTTTCAACTTAACAGCATAAAAACGTTGGACCAATTGGAGCGGTTTTGAGACTGACCGTAACTTGACGTAGGAGTGCGGTCCCCCCGCCCACCGAATTGATTGACAGCTGCATATTAACATATCTCCGTAGTAACGCGTATAATCATACCAACAAGACAGGACGTGCGCAAAGCAGCCGGGAATAAAAGATCTGTTCAGCGCTCTGTGATCATCAGTCATCATCAGATGTGATCAAGAGTGAGTTTCACAAGTTTAACACGTGTTTAAAACAGTGCATGTTAATGAACTACAGTGATTTACTTCAGCTTTACTTCATCAGCACAGCCGCTTGTCAGGACAATTATAAAAGAAGACGCTTCAATCCCGGTTTGTGGATGTTAAATCAGGTTTATTTAGTACATTAACATAACAGATATCCATACAGCAGAGGATATTAACCTGTATCCTGTCACATTTGCGCTGTCTGTGTGTGTGTCCGCTGTGTGTGTGTGTGTATTTGTGTGTGCGCGTGAACTTTGTAACGACATTGTGTGTGACTCATCGTTGCAACTCCACAACAAATTCATCAAATACTTATTGGAAAAATTCTTACAGTAGTATTTCTCACAAACGTTACGTGAGGCACACTGACAGGCACGTGGGAACGTTGGGCGGGGAGGACTAGCATTAAAGGCAAAGTTCACAAAATCCACCACCTGATGCTCAGAGCTATAAAATACAAATTATTGGACTGTGAAGAGACTTTAAACCAGCACAACAAAAAATTCTCTGAAGACAATCACCTACTGCACCTTTAAGTATACGTTCAGCTTAAATTATCATGCAATATTATGCATGATTATCATCATTTTTGTGTGTTTACTCTAACTGTGCGTTCACACAATAGGCAGCAAGAGCGTCAAAGCTTGTCTACCTTTACTGCTCCGCCGATAAAAAAAAGATTGAGTCTGAAACCATGTGATTGGGCCTGATGTGCAATCAAGTGATCGGATCTGGACATCCCTACCACAAACTCATCTCCATAAAGGTATGCTTTTTTGTCAATATCACAGGTTTAAAACAGTCTACTGTGTCTGTGTGTGTGTGTGTGTGTGTGTGTGTGTGTGTGTGTACATTACCGTTGAGCCAGGATGTTGAGTACTCAGTTCTCAGTAAACTCTGAGACGGAGATGATCTGGAGATGATCGGTTCACTGCCTAGAAAGTTATAAGCGGTTCCAGAGTACAACTCGCCATCTGAACAACAAACACAGATCAAAATATTCGTTTCTGGGGAATTTTAATACTTTAAAAATATATTTGTTCTAAGTGTTGCTTAACAGAGTGAAGTTTTACTGTTTTAATAACTAAATAATTTTGTTTTTGACATCATTACAGTGGATAATATTTGACTAGTAATTTTGCAAGATACTAGTATTCAGCTTAAAGGGCCACGAAACCCCCCTGTCTCAGCAGGGTGTTTTCACACCTACAGTCTGGAAAAGCTCAGGAAAGTGGGTGTGTCTAGCTTTGTTTAGGTGGGAGTGTCGGGGAGGGAAAGAGGGAAGGTTTTGCATAAAAATGGGAGTTTCCATTTGGGCACGCGCTGATCTTTAAACAGGCAACACACAAACACAGACGCAGGGGAGAAAGACAGTGACTGTTTAAATCGACATCAGTAATTGAATTATTTGCCAAATCATTAATTTGTCAACTTTAACTGCAGTTTGGCACTTTCACTTTTACTCAGGAAGATTTCCTGCGTGTCCCTCGTGACAAACGAGATATTAAATGTGTGTAACTGCTGGAGGAGTGCAGATTTAATGGAGTGTGTTAGACCGCACGGCGTATGTTAGAAAAAAAAAAACCTCCGCATTTCTCTGTAACTTAAACGCCCTCGGTAAGCAGTGTCAGAAAGCCGTGTGTGTTTAGACTATCCTGTCACAAAATGCGGCAAAAATTCTACACGACGGTAACCGTTTGATTAGGGTGTTTACATGTTTACGCTCTGAGAGCAGCATACTCTCACTTACCACATCTGTAGACCAAATCTGTAGAGACAGGAAAATCAACACCAACTGCACCGCGGCTGTTTTTTAAAAGTGAGACGAGCGGCAAATCGGGATTTCACCATTTCCAGATGCGGAAAGCTCTCGGGTAAAAATGTTCCTTACAAACACATTTCTCTCGCGTGCGCTGTAATCCACCGTGAGTCCAGCAGCGCTCTCATAGCGGGGAAATGAAAGCAAAACTTTCGTTGGAGCACGTTTATAAACGCAACACTGGCGACCTGTGTCTCCAAACAATTCTTCTTCTTCCACTTGTTTTAGCAACACGACGTGGCGTCTCTCTGCTGTCTGAACACTGTAGCAGGTAAACAATCTTCGACGCTATCATGAATATTAATGAAGTTGCGCCGCATACACAATAGAGCGCGCTGATTGGTTTGAACAAAGTCTTTTTCATGAATCAATGCCGCACACTCAGAGACGTCACGATGCACTCACAAGTACAGACGTTCACTCTCCATGCTGGAATACACGAAAGGATCTCATCGGCGTGACGCAGCTTCAAAAATTCGTTTCAAACCGGAAGAATGAATTTGCTCAAAATAATGCAAAAACAACCAATTTTCACTTTTTAGTGAGATATATGTGTGCTAATAGTGTTTATAGCAGCGTGGGACACATATATGACTGTCAACAGCTCAAAAAAGGTTTTTTGGTGTTTCGTGACCCATTAAAGTGACATTTAAAGGCTTAACTAGGTTAATTAGGGTAAAGTTAGGGTAATTAGGCAAGTCATTAAATAACAGTGGTTTGTTCAGTAGACACTCTGAGAAAAATATTGCTTAAGGGGGGCTAATAATATTGACCTTAAAACGGTTTAAAAAAATAAACACTGCCTTCATTCTAGCCAAAATAAAACAAATAAGACTTTCTCCAGAAGAAAAAATATTATAGGAAATACTGTGAAAAATTCCTCACTCTGTTAATCATCATTTGGGAAATATCAGAAAAGTTTTTAAAAATTCACAGGAGGGCGAATAACTTTGACTTTAACTGTATATGAGGACTAACAAAACATGTAGAGATGTGGTTTAGACAGGAGGTCAGGACGGATAACTTACCAACCATCACAGTGGTGAAGCTTTGAGACGGATCATAGGAACATTTCCCTCTTCCGTCCTCTGCTTTGCTGAGCAACCGGAAATCTGGCAGAGACTAAAGAAAGAGAAATTCACACGGGAAGAGATGAAGATTCAGGAGGATGCAAGTTAAAGCAGAATAATAGCACACAGATTGCAGTGTCAGGTGATCATGCCTTCATGCGACAGAAAGAGGAAACTATTGTATTAAAATGTGAATTTCTGGGAAGTCACGAGGGAAATAGAGACAAGCTAAAATGTCACAGAGATTGTAGTGGATCATGCTCTTGTTTAAAACTATTAAGCAGAAGAATAAAGTTCCCCAAAAGTAACTTAAGTCAAACACAGCCACTAAATACAATTTTAATACAACACTAAGCACAATTTATGGATGTTTACTACAAATATTGCGCCCTTAAGTCACTAGAGAAACAGTGAGGGTGGTGGCGTTATGGCTGGTTATTGCGTTGTAGTGATATAGGGTTGCATAATACGGCTACCCCATTCTCATTCTCTCTTCTTAACACCTGTGCGAGTGTGCACGCGCTTTATTTGCTCTAGCAGGTGCCAGGTATGCCCACGTGACCAAAACATAACACGTCACTGTGAAACCCAAACTAATCGGTGAACAAATAAACAGTATCATTAGATAAAAAGTAATATGGCTCCTATAATAAATGTACTACTGTCATGTTGCACTGCTTGCTTTAACCTTAAATAACTCTTGCACAATATTCACCTTTAATACCTCTCTTTCACAATATCCTGCACAACATTGTTCAGTCTCATGTAAAAGTACTTGTATAGCTTGTCTTATGTGTATACAGTAGTTTAAGTATCTTGTAGTATATGTTAGTTATGCATGTTTTTTGTTTTTTTTAAACTAGCTCCCATGTCCAGTGTTGTTTTTGTATTTATGATTAATTATGTAGCACCGTTGTCTTGCGAGAGACGACATTTCCTTCCTCTGTATGTCCACACATAGTGGAACGATAATAAAGCTCGACTTGACTTGAAATTGAAATACCAGTAAAAAGTGTATTGCCTTGAAAATTAACGTAATGTTAAGTTTATAAATGACTATTTGGTCCCACTTTCTATTAAGTGTCTTTAACTACTATGTACTTAGATCAAAATATAAATATAATGTACTTAATGTGTTCATAATGTATTGAAGAACACTTGTGGTGCTCTTCAGTGGGGATACAGCTAGGTTTAAGGACAGGTTTGGTGGTATGGGCAGGTTTAAGAGTGGGTTAAAAGGTTAGGCATGGTCAACAGTGTAGTTAAAAATTTAATTACAAAAGGTAATTATTGATCTAATTACATGCAGGCATGTAATTAAGCAGAAGTACAATGTAAAAACATGTATTTACACAATGAGTACAATATAACAAATGATTAAAGTCAGTGTAAGTACATATTAGTTGAGGCCACTTAATATAAAGTGGGGCCGACTATTTTATTTATTTATTTATTTTGTTTTACTATTTATTACTAAGTCCGAATTTTAAGCATAGAGCTAAAAAGAAATAATAAAACAACAAATTAATAAATCTGCTTGTTAAGTGTGACGTCACGCGAAGGGGCTTCCGGGTCCAATCGCTCAATACGACTCTATGGGGAGACTCATCAAATGGTAATAACAAACATTTACAAAGCGCAGTAATACTTTTGAATATATATATATATATATATATATATATATATATATATATATATATATATATATACACATGCGTAATATCCGATGGCCAGAAAGTGATAAATTTTTTATAAATTGTTAAAATATTGGTATTTGTTATGCAGCAAACCAAGAGACTGATGTGTACAGCACGATTTTATATAAAATTTACTTTAATGTGTGATAGGGCTAAAAAGTGATCATAAACCAACATTTTCTCAATTCAAATAAGTAGCGGCTTAGACCTGGAAACAGTATACCATACGTCACCGATACATCACCACTTAACAAGCGGATTAAAGAGTACTAGACGAATTTACATTAAAACTGAAGGTCAGCATTTTGTTTCTATTTTATTATTTTTTGTATTTTATTTTATATTGTATTATCATTGACTTATTATATGCATTTATTATTATTATTTTACGTTCTTATGCATTGTTTGTATATAGTATATTTATTGTCAATTGCTGTGTAAATGAGGGGTAGCACTGTCGCCTCACAGTAGGACGGTCGCCATTTAGTGTAGAGGCCTAGAGAGCTCCTATAATAGTGGTCCCCTAAACGCTCTGAGAACATCCTGAATGTGCTGTGAAGGTCCCCAAAATAACATAATAAAACAAAATAATAGTGGTCCCCTAAACCAGTGGTTTTTTTGACTGAGATCCCCTTTTCCCCAGAAATATTGTAAGGACCCCTCTACATTTAATTATATTATCGCTCAAATAAGTTTGCAGTAGGTATGACAAAAAGATGTTGTTTTCAAACAAACGGTGTGTTTATTACTATATCTAGATATGTTAATGCACTAATAATCGCCTAATGCAAAATATAAAGGCACAACATCAGTGGGTCATTTGCATAGGGCAGTGGTCCTCAAACTATTTTCACCAAGTACCACCTCAGAAAAAAATAGTCTCTCCAAGTACCACCATAATGACCAGTATTGAAATACAGTAGCATAGTAGACGTAATTAAGCAGCTACAGCCCTGCACAGTTCAAAAACGAGGCAGATTAATTCTTATTATTATGAATATTTATTATTATTATTATTTATCAGCTAGTTTAAACATTCTAAATAGTTTCAACAGAGAAATTAGAAATTAGATCTGCTTACTGCGCATTAAAGCAGGCTATGTGTGTCAGAAAAGCAAGTGATTAAACTATACCTGTCAACATTGGGATATAAAAATACGGGATACGCCCCAAACTACTGTTACAAATACAGAGAGGAAAATAGCTTCAAATGAAAGAATACATAACATTAGAAAATTAAAAATAAAATAAAAGGTTTAGCCTAAAAAAAATAATAATAATAAAAATAAAAAATAAAAATCACTGATCACATCGGTGTCATCATACGCATCAAAGGGTTAAAAGTGTGTTTATTTTTTAACATTAATTATTCAGCAATTCCTCCGCGTACCACTAGAAGGAAGCCTGTGTACCACTAGTGGTACACGTACCACAGTTTGAGAACCACTGGCATAGGGTACACCTTGTAGTATTGGGGATGAGTCGACTGCAAATGCCTTATTAATTTGGCCTCATGCATTCATTAGCGAGTACTGTGGCACAGATAATGCACTGTGGCTGGGTCAGGGACTCTTTGCTTCAAGAAAATGGAATACAATCATAGTTTCAGGTAACTATCTTGTTTTTTCCTGCATTTCGTGTTTTCAGTATTGCTAGCACTAGACCTGAAATGTTTGGAGCTTCCTCACCCGGGTCCAGTATGCTTGGGTCATTACTATTAGCTGCTGAAGACGAATCAGTGAGACTCTTTTGTTTCAGTTTCTAGACTCTTAGACTTTTTTGTAGAGGAAGAATTACAATTTTTTTGGTCAGCCAGGGGATGAAATGAACTAAGTCAACATGATCGTTCTCCTAATTGTCCACTGCTAAAAATGTTTAAAAATATGACTGTTCTGAATGTTCTGTAAAGGTCCCCCAAATAACGTCCTCCACACCTTTAAAGAACTCAACATCGTGGCGTTCCCAAAATGTTCTGACAAGGTTAACACAGACGGGGATGTTCTGGGAACGTCAAAATTCTGGCTGGAATGGGTTGCATTTCTGTGCGGAGTTTGCATGTTCTCCCTGTGTTGGCGTTGGTTTCCTCCAGGAGCTCTGGTTTCCCCCACAGTCTAAACAGTCTATGGGTGTCTATGGGTGTTTCCCAATACTGGGTTGCAGCTGGAAAGCTATCCACTGTGTAAAATACTGTATATGCTGGATAAATTGTTGGTTCATTCCACTGTGGCGACCGCTGATAAATAAAGGACTAAGCTGAAGGAAAATTAATAAATGAATATTTCTTTCCAGCAAAATGGTATTTGAACTGTCCTAATGTGATTTATCTGTGAGCGGTTTAGTTTGGTTCAACTTAATATACTAAACTTCTTTACAGAAAGAAAATGACCCTTACATTTACAGTCTATTGCTTGTCTGACACTTTAAGAGTAGCAAGGAAGTTAATACTATAAGTTGTACACACCAGATAATCACAGAGAGGCTGAAACGCGTGAGTCCCGCAAACATACAGATTTTCTTCATCCAGCTCTTGCAAAACTCGAATGTAGTTTCGACAGTCCGTCTGTCCACAAAAACAGACAAAAAACACCATAAATATTCACAGACTCCACCATCAGTGACTGAATACTCAGATTAAAGGCATTTTGAGTGTATTTTCCCACATTACCTCTTTAGATTTCCCCTTTAAAATACACATGGACATGTCCATGTCTGGAACTTTCCACAGAAGCTGAAACAGAGTCAATATAACAACATCACATGAGGGGAAAAACATGCTATGTGTGTGTGTGTGTGTGTTTGACTAACATAAAGACATCTGAAGTGCTCCTATTTTTCTAAGGCTACGTCAACACTAAGGCCCCATTTACACTAGTGCGTTTTAAGTTTTAAAGCGGTGTTTTAGCATGAAAACGATCCGCGTCCACACTAGCGTTTCACCCAGGGTTTCTGAACATATCTCCGTCTTCACTACTCCACCAAAAACGTGACCATTCGGGCACTCTGGGCATGCGCGTTCAAGTATAAACAGGAAGCATGTGTCTCGCTCGGCGTTCTAAATAGGGCTTACGCCGCTTGAAACGCGAGCGATTAGTGAGTGCTCGAACAGTAGCTTGCCTCTTGTGAATATATGCAGCTGTTGTAGTAAAAAAGGCAGAGTTTAACTGCACAGTGGCGCCTAAAAAAATAGTGCAAACAACGCTCCCATTTCTGTGTCCATGTTCTTGTTTACAGTAAAGGCTGGTCTGTCGTCTTCCGGTGGCGTTATAGTCATGTGCGCTTGACGAATAAGGATACGCAATGACCCAAAAGCGAATCTCAGTAGCGAATCTCAGCAGCCACGCCTCTGTTTTCAGACGTCTCCGTTTCCCCCATCCACACTGAGACGGAGCAGCAGCGTTTTAGAATGAAAACGGCCTCTCCAGTGTTTCCAAAACGCTCCGTTTTCAGGGCTCGAAAACTCCGGCGTAGTGTGGACGGATGGCGTAACCGTAGCAAAACTTCTGCGTTTTAAAACGAAAACTCATTAGTGTAAACGGGGCCTAAAAGTTATTATACAATGAATCTGAAATCTTTTGTCCGTCATAAAAAAATTCTAACCGGGTTCATTTTTTTTCCCTCCATTTTTCGCATCTGAAAAAGCGTTTTGAGAAGTGTTTTGACAGTTCAGAGCCACCGTACAAGTGAAAAGCTAAAGACAGAATGCCTTCACTTGAGATGTGGGGTTTATTTATAAACTAATTTCGAGAGGATCACGTGCTTATGATTGACCACAGCTGGTACCACATCAGCTCCGCATATTGAATCAATTAGACGAATCCTGACACACTATAAATTACCAGAGCTTTCTACTCCGGTCATCTTCATCTTGAAGAATCCTCCCTTCCACCCCAACTTCTCCCCTTCTCTGATAGGGCGGCACGGTGGCCCAGTGGTTAGCACTGTTGCCTCACAGCAAGAACACCGCTGGTTCAGCCTCTCCCCGAGCCAGTCGACGTTTCTGTGTGCATGTTCTCCTCGTGTTCGCGTGGGTTTTCCCCGGGTCCTCCGGTTTCCTCCCACCGTCCAAAAACATACAACATAAGTAAATCGACTACTTTAAATAGCATCTTAAGGCAACTCTAGTCAGATATATCTCAGCACATTCACAAGCAGAGGGAGTTCTCGAGACTTACCTGAGCTCAAACTCTCCTCTCGCCCTTTAAACGGGAGGGAGCCCCTGGCTCGAGGATATTCTGAGCTCAGGGCTCTCTCCCAGGACAGCATGCCAAATATGCTTTATTATCAATCATCAGCTAAGGTTGAACTCTTGAACAGATGACTTTATGACAAACACAGAATAAAATGACGACAGAATGCGGCAGACAGTTGAGAACACCTATATTCTGAGTGACTCTGCCCTGCTGCTGTTTAGGGTGTGTGTCTCCATACATTTGACGTACTGCCCATAGACATTATAATAGAAAGCGTGGTCCACTTTCGGTCTGTTGCTTCGTCACGTCAACACGGCTGCCATATATTATAATGTCTATAGCAGGGATGCCCAAACTTTTTTTTATGACGGGCCAAAAACCAAACTTGATTGAGGCTAGTGGGTAAATAAAGTTGCTATGTTTAATTTGCTCATTTATTTAATTTTTTTAAAAATAACTAGTAAACATTGCTTTATATTAACTAATAAAGTATATTTCACATTACATTTTATAATGAACTTATTTATAACAGAATGGAGTTACACTAGTTTTTGCCTTGATTTGCTCGCTGATGTCTTCTTCATAGTGCTCTATCCATCGAGTGACTGTGTTTTCATTTTAAAAACTCAGATTAATAGAGTGGAGGAACTATGACGTCAATTTGTATGCAAAAACCCGGAAGCGAGTTAGCATTTTAGCAGTTCCGGTTCCCTCGTCTAAAAGTCCATGGGTTTTTTCAATGGGATTTCAGATAAATCGCTTAAATAGGGTTCGTGGCGAATACAAACTCAAGATACTTTCACGTTTTATTCTACAACATAAAACACATCAGTTACACCACACTCTTGATTTTTAATTCGGTTATGCTTCTTTTAAAAATACGGTTGCTATCAAGCTGCTAAAAGGGACTACAGGCGTGTCGGAGACATTATACCTCATCGAGCTAATCTGGTCTGGGGTTGTTGCTGGAGCGCAGCCCACTTGCGGTGGACATTTGGATTTGTGTGTTATTTAAGTATTTTCATAAATAGTATTTTATACTTTGAGCACATTGAATAGGAGAGAACAACAAATTGTTATTTTACAACACTATTTGCTGAAATAATGAAAGAAAAACTCAAGGATGATGTTATTAAGACTTCGAGAAAGAGGAAAACAATAGTGTGAGGCTGATAACGGCAGCCAGAAGAGAGAATAATGTCAGATTTACTGTCCTGCCCCCCAATATACGCTGCATTACAAACACCTTAGACAAGCACTAACAATTTTTTTTTGTAATTTGATGCAAAGATGATATAATATATACATAAAAACATATAAATGTCCATACGTTTAACCAAAAAAATCTAAATAATAAAAACTAAAAGGATTTAAGATGCTGATGAGCATTAAACACGTCATAGCAAAGGGTCCATGATGTATTACTTGTCACCTGGTTGCTCTTGATGGAGATGTTGCTGATGTTGAGTTCATGCACAGCTTTATTTATAAATAAATAAACAAATAAATAAGCATAAAAAATAATTGATTAAATAAACAAATAAATAAATGAATGAATGAATGAATGAATAAATAAATAAATAAATACATTCTAAATAAATGAATAAAAACAGAATAAATAAACAAACAATTCTAAATAAATAAATATTAAAATAACTAAATAAATAAAATAAATGAATAAATAAATTCTAAATAAATAAATAAAAACAGAATAAATGAACATAATAAATTTTAAATAAATAAATATTAAAATAACTAAATAAATAAAATAAATGAATAAATAAATTCTAAATAAATAAATAAATAAATAAATAGATAAAACTAAATAAATAAGCACAAAAAAAGTATTAATTAAGTAAACAAACAAATAAATAAATATTTTTTTAAATATTAAATAAATATGAAAAAAGGATTTAAGATGCTGATGAGCGTTAAAAACGTCATAGCAAAGGGTCCATGATGTATTACTTGTCACCTGGTTGCTCTTGATAGAGACGTTGCTGATGTTGAGTTCATATACAGCCTTATTTATAAATAAATAAACAAATAAATAAGCATAAAAAATAATTAATTAAATAAACAAATAAATAAATAAATGAATGAATGAATGAATGAATGAATAAATAAATACATTCAAAATAAAAACAGAATAAATAAACATAAAAAATTCTAAATAAATAAATATTAAAATAACTAAACAAATAAAACAAATTCTAAATAAATTCTAAATAAATAAATAAATAAAACTAAATAAATACAACTAAATAATTAAATAAACAAAAAATAATTAATTAAATAAACAAACAAATAAATAAATATTTTTTTAAAATATTAAATTAATATGAAAAAAGGATTTAAGATGCTGATGAGCGTTAAACACGTCATAGCAAAGGGTCCATGATGTATTACTTGTCACCTGGTTGCTCTTGATGGAGATGTTGCTGATGTTGAGTTCATACACAGCCTCTCGAGCGCCCACATACAGCACACCCCTGTCCTCATTCAGCAGCAGAGTCGTGTAGTTGAAGACGTCCGGCTCCCAAAACTCCAGCAGGTCCACATCTACACACACACACACACACACACACACACAGAGAGAGATCTGAGATTTTTGTGTGAGCTGTGGATTGGTAAAATAAACTGCAGCACACAAATGAGCAGGCTGAAATGCACTGGCTGTAGTAGTGGAGTATTTATATTCAGTGTGTGTATTTGTATATTTGAGCTTGTGCATTCATGGATGGAGTTTTAGGTCTCGCTGGCACACTTCAGTTGTGTGTGTGTGTGTGTGTGTGTGTCTCGATATGCTTGCATCTCTCAGGTTGCAAGACCCAACAGACACAGAAAACTGAGGCCTTGACAGGACGTTTAGAAGACGTGTGTGTGTCTGTCTGTGTGTGTGTGCGTGTGTGTGTCTCAATATACTTGCATCTCTGAGGTTGCGAGTTTTCGGCAGAGACCCAAGAGACACAGAAAACTGAAGCCCTGACAGGACGTTTACGAGACGTGTGTGTGTGTGCGCTTGTGTGAGTGTGTATTAAACTGTGTATAAAGTGTATTCATGGCTCAAGACAGAAGTGTACAACAGCTTTAATGCATGTCTATACATTAGAATGTGTTAAATAAATCCTATATTAGTCAGAACAAGAAACATTGTATTCAGTCACAAGGGTCACTTTCATTTTTTAACCACAAACTGTCTTAGGAAATTACCACAAGTCCCAGAGAGAGACGGAACAACGAAATAAATATATAAAGAAAATCAATAAATAATTAAATAAATAAGCATAAAAAAATAATTCATTAAATAAACAAACAAATAAATGAATAAATTCAAAATAAATAAATAAATCAATTAAAAATAAATAAATAAATATAAAAAAATCTATATTAAAATAAATGAATAATAAATAAGTAAAATAAATTAAAACATTAATAAACAAATAAATTCAAAATAAATAAATAAATAAATATAAAAAATTCAACAAAAATCAATATAAAATAAATATATAATAAATAAATTAAAACATTAATAATTAAATAAATAAATAAATTAAAACTAAATAAATAAAACTAAAATAAATAAACATAAAACATAATTAATTAAATAAACAAACAAACAAATATTTTTAAAATAATAAATAAATATGAAAAATTCTAAATTAAAAAATGAATAAATGAATAAATACATTTTAAATAAACAAATTAATAAATGAATAATAAATCAATCAATCAATAAACATACAAAATTATTGATTAAATAAATAAATAAATATTTGAAAATAAATAAATATAAAAAAATTCAAAATAAATAAATACATATTAAAACAAACAAACAAACAAACAAACTAAAAAATAAATAAATAAACAAACAAAAAAAACAGTGGCAGAGAAGGGAATATTCTGGGGATTCCAGATTAGAGAAGTACACGCGCAAATAATACTCTAATAATGTAGATTATTAAAGGATCCTATTTGTTATGACATGTTCTGGTTGACCGTCTGAGATGCCCCGGTTTTTAGAAACAGCATTACATCTGTGGTGTTCAATTTTAATTTGGCAAATGGAAATCATTACCTTTACACCTCTAAGAAAATATCCACATCTACATATAATCTAGTGCTGGGCAATGATTATTTGTGATTAATAATATCTGAAATAATGTTTGTATGTGCAAAAACATTTTAAGGTTAATATTATTAGCAAAGGTTATTCTGTTTATGAAAACATTTGAAAATAAATATAGAAACAGATAAATAAATAAAATAAATAAATAGACAATAAATAAATAAATAAAATAAAATAATATAAAATAATAAAATAAAATAAAATATTTATTATATATATTATATATACAAACACACAGTTTCACCCAGTAGATTTTTATATAAAAAACACACACACACATGATTAACCCCTGACTCACCGTCCTGCTTCCATGAGCTTCTGGGAACGCTGGACGGTCCGTGTGTGGAAACTTCCAGAAGCAAACCCAGAAACACTCCCAGCACACTGAGGGCCATGTTGGACTCCGGCACCTTCGGCAGCGTGAGGTTCCCTCTGACAGAAACACACACAAACAAAGACTTTCAGACCAGACACATGTGTATGCATATGTGTGTGTGTGTGTGAGTCATTGTTTAGAACTTTAAAAGCAAACAAACAGGTTTGATCGTGACACACTTCCTTACAATGAACTACAAAACAGCTTCATACTGTGATATGGCACTTTAAAGTAAAAAAAAAATGTCATTCTGTACAGTAAAACTATTTATTACTGATACTGCAATGACTGAAGTTGGGCAGAGATATGCTTTCGAGTCGTTAGAACAACCAAAAGATTGGATTGATAGAAGTATTATGTGTTTTTATTTTATTATAATAATTGTGTAATTTTTAAAATCATCATCATTATCATCAATACATAAATAAATAAATAAATAAATAAATAAATAAATAAATGTAAAAACATTTATAGAAAAAAAATATAAAAAGCAAACATTCATAACAAATAATAAATTAAATTGAAGAAATAGGAAATAAAAAGAAAACAATAAAAACAATAAAAAATGTCATGATAATTAAGCAAAAGAAATATTGAATACAAAATTTAAATAAAATAAAACACACATTTAAATAAATTAAATTAAACAAATTTTTAAAAATTATATACAACACAACTTAATTTTTAAAAATCTAAATTAAGCAATAAATACATTAAATTAGTTTAAAATTTAAATAAAATAGAAAATAAATAAAAACATGCATACATGCGTACAGTGAACACAATACAGAGTTTAATTAAAAATACAGTATTACTTAATAATAAAAATAAATGTTAAAAAAATAGGAAAAATAAAACATACATGCATAGCAAATAATAAATTTAATTAAATTAAACAAATGCAAAATAATAAATAAATGAGAAAAATAAATGTTAAATGTTAAATGATAATTAAATGTAAAAAAAAATTATTAATACATTTAAATAAAATACATACCTACATGCATACATAATAAATAAATAAAAATTAAACAAATTAAAAAATAAATGATAAACAATATACAATGAAAAAATAAATTAAAATTCATTCATTCTTTCATTTACTTTTCAGCTTAGTCTCTTAATTAATCCGGGGTCGCCACAGCAGAATGAACCGCCAACTTATCCTTTGTTTTACGCAGCAAATGCCCTTCCAGCCGCAACCCACTACTGGGAAACACCCATACACACATGCTCACACTTATACACTACGGACCATTTAGCCTACCCAATTCACCTGTACTGCAGGTCTTTGGACTGTTGGGGAAACTATGTATAATTACATAGTTAATGTAAATATAACTAAAAAAAAACAGTAATACTAAAATAAATGTTACAATTGTTTTAAAAATTACATAAAATAGAAAAAGATACATACATAAATTAAAATAAATTAAACAACTGCAAAATAAACAAACAATAAATATTAATGCAAAACATTTAATAATAATTAAATAAATAAAATAAATAATTAAACTATACATTTAAATAAAAAATATAAATAAAAAATAAATAAAAACAAATTTAAACATATAAAAAAGATAAACAAAATCAATATTAAAAATATAAATAATAATTTAATTAAATAAATTAATAATAAAAATAAAACAGAGAATAAATAAAACCACACATACAGTGTATGTAATACAGTGAATAATAATAATAGTAGTAGTAATAATAACAACAACAACAACAATAATAATAATCGTAATAATAATAATAATTCAAATGTAATAATACTTAATATAATAAGTATCACACCCAATGTAGTTCTCAGTGTGAATGCGTTTACCTGTAGTATTTATTCTTCATTCTCATCATGAATGCGTCTCACTGAGCAGTGTTTACGTAACGCTCATATCAAATGACCTGCGCTTCAGGACAAACTGATCCTCTGAAGAGAAACGCCATCACAAGTGACCAAAATTAGCACCAGTGTCCGAGATAAAAGCCAAACATCCCTCTATCAGCAGCGGCCTGCTACTTTAACACATGCTAAATATACTGTAACAAACTCCAAACAACATTTCTGTTACTCCGAACTTAAGAGTTTACATACCAGCGCTGAGGTTCAGTAAAGCTGAATGCTGTGTGACGTCACGGGGACTGAAACTGATTTTCAGAAATTCCCTAATCTGATATCTATGTGTGTGTGTGTGTGTGTGTGTGTGTGTGTGTGTGTGTGTGTGTGT
>CAIGQQ010030863.1:2593624-2608242 GCA_903798035.1 Danio albolineatus | reverse complement strand
TACTCTTCTTACACTACTTTTCGGTACTTTTACTCCACTTGCACCACCTTTTTGGTATTTTACTCTTCTTACACTACTTTTCCGTACTTTTACTCTACTTGCACCACATTTTTGGTATTTTACTCTTCTTACACTACTTTTCATTACTTTTACTCTACTTGCACTACATTTTTCAGTACTTTTACTCTACTTACACTAGTTTTTGGCACTTCTGCTGTACTTACACTACATTTTTTGGTCGTTTTGCTCTACTTGCACTCCATTCTTTGGTATTTTACTGTACTTGAACTAACTTTTTTGGTACTTTTAACTTGCACTTCTACTTGCACTACACTTTATGTCACTGTACTTTCATAAATTTTTTGGTACTTTTACTCTACTTGCGCTACATTTTTGGTACTTTACTCTACGTGACTACATTTTTTGGTACTTTTACTTGCACTACATTTCTCGTTACTTTTACTCTACTTGCACTACATTTTTTGGTACTTTTACTCTATTTGCATAACATTTTTGGTAATTTACTCTATTTACACTATTTGGTACTCTTACTCTACTTGACTACATTTTTTAGTACATTTATTCGCATTACTTTATTGGTATTTTTCCCAACTTTTCTACATTTTTTTGTATTTCTACTCTACTTTCACTATGTTTTCAGTATTTTCCCCTACTTTTCTAATTTTTTTAGTATTTTTACTCTACTTGCTCTATGTTTTCAGTATTTTCCCCTACTTTTCCACATTTTTTGTTACTTTTACTCTACTTGACTACATTTTTGGTATTTTACTCTTCTTACACTTTTTTTTGGCACTTTTACTCTACTAGCACTACATGTTTTGGCACCTTTGCTCACACTCAATTTTTTGGAACTTTACTCATACTTCTTTTTTGGTACTTCTGCTGTACTTACACTACATTTTTGGTACTTTTGCTCTACTTGCTGCAACTCAGTATTGGGGAAGCACCCAATACTGTGGGTGTGTTTAACACACACACCCACAGAAAGAAGGTTGCTGATTCCCGGCTGGGCCAATGTGTATGGGTGTTTCCCAGTACTGGGTTGCAGCTGGAAGGGCATCCGCTGTGTAAAACATATGCTAGATAAGTTGGCAGTTCATTCCGCTGTGGCAACCCCTGTTAAAATGACTACTGGCTGACACACACACTTGTACAGCTATCTTTATGGGGACTTCTAGCTGTAATGATGTTTCTACTGTACAGACTGTATATTCTCTCCGTCTGCCCCTAAATGGACCCTCACAGGATACAATCTGCAGTTAACATCATTGAAAGACTTCATTCTGTGTGATGTTTTTGGTCTCCATGAGTAAAACGGCTCCTAAATCAAAGTTTGCTGGCAATACTTGTGCAATACTGCTATACTTGGGACGTTTGGGGGAATATTCCCCACAATGTCAGGGTACACACAAATAAAGAGTGACACAAACACGCATCTGAGAATCGCAGACGGCACACAAACACATACAAATGTACACAAAAACGCTTTCATTCTCTCACACACACACATACATGAATACAAACACACACACACACACACAAACAGAAACACAAACGTACAGTTTTTCTGTTCTTGCCCTGAATCTTTCTCTCCCTCACACACACACAAGCGCACGCACGCACACACACACACACACACACACACACACGCACACACGCACACACGCACGCACGCACACACGCACACACACACTGTCAGAAGCTCAACAGATGAAAGACACACACATCCTGCTATGAATAATTAACAGAGGGCAGATCAGCTTTATGCAGGCTTTCTCCAATGAGTGTTTCCCTGCCAGCAGAAATACACAGCCTAACACACAAACACACACACAGATTCATCATCATCAGCACCAGTGCTTGGTATTTTACTCTACTTGCACTGCATTTTTTGGTATTTTACTCTACTCAAACTACTTTTTGTTACTTTTACTCTACTTGCACAACATTTCCATAATTTTACTCTACTAGCATACATTTTTTGGCATTTTAATCTACTTGCACTACATTTTTCGTTACTTTTACTTGTACTACTTTTCGGTAATTTTACTCTACTTGCACTACATTTTTCATTACTATTACTTGTACTACTTTTTGGTACTTATACTCTACTTGCACTACATTTTTCGTTACTTTTACTCACACTACTTTTCGTTAATTTTACTCTATTCGCATGAAACTTTTCGGTACTTTTACTCGCACTACATTTTTTGTTACTTTTACTCTACTTGCACCACATATTTGGTATTTTACTCTACTTACACTACTTTGTTACTTTTACTCTACTTGCACTCCATTTTTTGGTATTTTACTCTACTTGCACTACATTTTTCAGAATTTTTACTCTACTTGCACTACATCTTTGGTATTTTACTGTACTTACACAACTTTTTAGGCACATTTACTCTACTTGCACTAGATTTTTTTGGTATTTTACTCTACTTACATCACTTTTCGGTACTTTTACTCTACTTGCACTACATTTTATGGTACTTTTACTCTATTTACATCCCTTTTTTTTGGTAATGTTTTTATGTACTTTTACTCACACTACATTTCTTTGGTATTTTACTCTATTTGCACTACATTTTTTGGTACCTTTACTCTACTTACACTACTTTTTGGTACTTTTACTCGACTACATTTTTTGGTACTTTGACTCTACTAGCACTACATTTTTCATTACTTTTACTCACACTACATTTTTTGGTACATTTACTCGCATTACTTTTTTGGTATTTTTCCTTACTTTTCTATATTTTTCAGTACTTTTACTTCACTTTCCTTACATTTTTCGTTACTTTTACTCTACTTGACTACATTTTTTGGTATTTTACTCTACTTACACTTTTTTTGGTACTTTTGCTCTACTTGCACTACTTTTTTGGTATTTTACTGTACTTGAATTTACTTTTTTGGTACTTTTAACTTGTACTTCTGCTTGCACTACACTTTTTGGTATGTCACTGTACTTTCATAATTTTTTTGGTACTTTAACTCTACTTGCACCACATTTTTGGTATTTTACTCAACTTGAATAAATGTTTTGGTAATTGCACTACATTTTGGTATTTACTCTACTTACACTATTCCTTACTCTTACTCTACTTGACTACATTTTTTGGTACATTTACTCGCATTACTTTATTGTTTTTTTCCCAACATTTTTTAATTTTTAGTATTTTTACTCTTACACTACGTATTCAGTATTTTCCCCTACTTTTTTTACATTTGTTGTTACTTTTACTCTACTTGACTACATTTTTGGTATTTTACTCTACTTACACATTTTTTGGCACCTTTGCTTACACTTAATTCTTTTGGAACTTTACTCATACAACTTTTTTGGCACTTCTGCTGTACTTACACTACATTTTTTGGTATTTTACTCTATTTTAATTAACTTTTTTGGTACTTTTAGCTTGCACTACACTTTTTGATATGTCACTGTACTTTCATAATATTTTTGGTACTTTAACTCTACTTGCTCCACATTTTTTTGGTAAAGTTTTTTTTGTACTTTTACTCACACTACTTTTGTTTTGGTATTTTACGCTACTTTCACTATATTTTTTTTTAAAGCATCTACCCCTTCCTGACTACACTTTTTGTACTTTTACTTTGGCGGTACTCGTACTCTATTTGCACTATTTTTATTCTTGCTCCACATTTACTTGTACTTTTGCATGTTTGGGTACTTTTCCTCAACTCTAAATTATCCTATGTTTAAATTGACAAGTTTACAATGTTTAAAATACACAAGTTTCTGACAGAATGCCCCTCTCATTTCCTGTTTAGCGCCGCCCCCTCTCTGCCATTGGCACAAAATTACCCTGCCTCATTTCTCTCATGATCTCTGGCCTTCCAGCACTGATTACAGCAGCGACACACTAAAACCTGCTCTGTGCTTCTCAGATAACACTGGACGCACACACACACACAGCACTTAAAATCAGCGGCTCTTCAGGTCAGACGACAGATAGAGGAGACAGCAAGGTTAATTACATTAGCCAGCCAGCCAGACAGACAGACAGACAGAAATACAGCATGAGTGGAGCCTGCAGTCCTTCTCCAGGTCTAGACAATGTCAGGCTTTAATATTCTTTTATATTTCTGCCATTACACAACAGCAATAGTCACCAAGGCTGCAATTGCAGCGATTTTTACTAGTGTTTAACACTCTCTGTATGCCAGCAGCACCTTTTAAGATACGTGTATGACATGTTGGAATAACTTAGATAAGTTCAGTGTTTGGTACGTTACTTTAAAAAAAGTTATTAGTTACTAATTACATAATAAATATTGTATTTCAGTTACTTTTGGGACTCAAATACAATAGAATCAAATACAAGTCAAAGTAAATGTAGAACATACGGTCCAAACTTTTTCTGATTTGGGGTTGCATGTAATTCATCATACACTCTATGTATATATTGCATATACTAATGTCATGATAATGATATTTTTGCGATACAGTATACTGCTATCTTTATCTCCCTGCCGGTTCTGTTGCTCATGAACAGCATCTGCTTTGACCTCAGGCTTCAGCACTAATCTGAGCCTGAATAGACAGAGAGCAGCTCTTTCACAGAGAAGCCATACAGACACACACCTCAACATCATCAAACACAAAACCGCACACGGGTCACATGACAACACCAGCTGTCAATCATCGCTCACAGTTCAGCTGGAGTAAATACAGCAAGCAGAGTTCGGCTTTACAGGTCACATGAAGTGCTTTGAAATGTGCTGAAACATGAAGAGGGTGGGACTTCTAATGAATATCGGTTTAGTTTACCTGCTATAGGACAAATAAATTAATTTGTAATTACTTTAAACCACTGTCAAAAATGTTTCTAAAAATGTTGTTTCAGCTTTCAGTCAATATACACTACCTGACAAAAGTCTTGTCGTCTACCCAAGTTTTAGTAACAGCAAATAATGACTTGACTTCTAGCTGATCATTTGGTATCAGAAGTGGCTTAAATAAAAGGAAAAGGCCTCTAGATTAATTAACCACAGTAAAATATGATCCGATTCATTGAAATGAGCTAATAAACCCCTGATCGGTCTATTTAATGTAGCTTGGATCCCTACAAATGGCCAACGCCACCTAAACTATCACTTTGGCTTTAGTGACTTGATGCTATTTTTGAAAACAGAATTAAAATAAAATATTTTCTCAGAGGTTCAACCAAAACATTTTTCAAAACATCGGACCCTTTAATTACTCATATTGAGACTAATGTACTCCGTCAACCATGAACCTCCCTCCCCCTACCCCATGGTTATTTATTTATTTATTAATTTTTATTCATTTCTTTTTCTTATAAAATTTTCTTTTTCTTATTTATTATTAACATCATTTAAAGTTAATTTGTCTGTCTTAAATTAGTGTGTGGTCAAAAACAAAAAAAAAGCGAAAATACCTTTGTTATTGTACACCAGAAATGTACTTTTTGTCAAAAACACAATGAAAAAATGCAATTATTAAAAATATATATATATTTATTATATAAATACGGTCAATAAGAATGTTTAACATCGTACATATTCAGAAATCTAGAAATGTACACATGTACTAAAGTTTACACACAACATAACCACATGTACATCCATTTAAATATGTATATATAATTAGTAGGGCTGTCAAAATTTGCGCGTTAACGCAGGCCGGTTAATTTGAAATATTTAACGCGTTAAAAAAATTAACACATTTAACGCAGTGGCAGTTTTTTTTATTTCCTGTTGTGGCCGACGTGTGTTCATGGCCGACGCGTCCATAGAGGCGACATAGGCGGCCGAGAAGAGCGGCAGAATAGTGAGCGAACCCCGCGGTCCTCACTTTAATCCGCAACACCTACCCCCTCCCTCCCGCTCCTCACATTCATCCATGAACCGGTCACTTTCTTTTTCACTTTCGGGTTGAGGGCGGCGTGATCACCGTTCGCCTAGAGCACCAGTTCAGCTTGCTCTGGCCCTGCATGTGTTTAGCAAAGGAATATGGATAAAGGATAATATGGATAATATGGATCATGTAAATGTACTCAGTGAAAGTGCCAGATGATGTCAAAGACAGCCCATTCCTCTCTAAGTTGATTCCAAGCACCCTCAAATGTTTCATCAAGTTTGACGTGTTTCCCCCCTACACACAACTTTTGTAAAGCGTCTGCTTCAGCTGCTGTATTAGAATCCTTACTTGAGAAATACAGCCATATTTTAAGAACCGTAGTTGTGCGTGGTGATGATCTGAAGGGAGTGCGCTGTACTGCGCGCGCTCTCTCTGTCTGTCTGTGTGTGTGCGTGTGTGTGCGTGCGTGTGTGTGTATGTGTGTGTGTGTGTGCGTGCGTGTTGTCACCCGATAATGTCAACAGACTGGACTGTCTTAGCAACTGGCTAAATGTTAAGGAGGACTAAGCAAACTTTCTACTTTATAATTAATGTTCTCAACTCGCAAAACAACTTTACAATGAAAACAATTGTTTGTACTCAATACTTTATTATTAATTTTTTTTTTTCTTTCAACTTCCATATTTGCAATGCCTGTACTTTGGATGTTTTTGTAGTTCACTTAGAATCCAACATGGAAATAATTTTTGTTTGTTATTGGCATTGATTGTTTTAAAATTCAAATGGCACTTACATGCCTGTGTTTTTATTTCTGTAATAAATACGCCTTTTCGTGATTAATCATGATTAATCACAAACAAAAGTGTGATTAATTAGTTAAATTTTTTAATTAATTGACAGCCCTAATAATTAGTTTAATTTAGTGTCATGTTTATTGTTTACAGTTTTGAATAAGACTATATTTTTTTATGTGTTGTGAAAAAAAACGGAATAAAAAAAATGCAGTTATTGTATATTGACTATTGGTTTAGTTGACCTGCTGAAGGGTATAGTGTATTTCAGGGACAAACACGTGTCAAACACCTGGCACAGGTGCACTTCAGTCACTCATAGACTTGTGTGTGTGTGTGTTTGTGTGTGTGTGCGCAGACATGGAGAGCCTCTGTTAAATAAAACCCCAGGTCTGAACAATGAGCTGGAAAACCGTCAGCAAGCGTCGACTGCATGATCACACACAAACCCACAGAAAGAGCCTCTTCCTCTGGCTGTCATCTCAGTTTACCTCCTCTGATAATAAATGACTGCTGACGTTGATGTTAATTGGCTTTTTTTCTCCAGCGAGCACAAGAAATCAGGTCTGTAGCGCGCTCTCTTCCTACGCAGTGCTGGTGAATCCTTCAAACTGTGTGTGAAACTTCTGCTTTTTTAACCGGGTGATCAAACGCACTAAAATAAGTGAAAGAGCACCGCAGGAGCTGAAACACACGCAGACTCTGGAAGATCAGCAGGAAAAATGACTGAGGATGGTAAGAATCCGCCTAGCAACCACACAGAACACCCTAGCAACACATTCAGAACGCCTTATAAATAAACATTTGGTTGCCGAGGCAATGACTTATTTTTACATTTTGTATATTCATCGTCATTAAGTAGAAACTAGATTATATATTTATCTCAAAAGGCAAAGACCAAAATATGTAGCAAAACCTAGCATATATGATGGTGACATATGATATTGGTGACACGGTTTCACAGTGGTTAGTACTGTAGCCTCACAGCAAAAAGGTGACTGGTTCGAGCCAGTTGGCGGGTCCAGTTGGCGTTTCTGTGTGGAGTTTGCATGTTCCCTTATTGGTGTGGGTTTCCTTCGGGTGCTCCGGTTTCCCCGACAGTCCAAACACTCGCGCTATAGACCTTTTTCTTGGCTGCTGCATTGAGGGTACCAAATCCACTTCTTGTTTTACATTAATTTCTACAGCCTTCGGGAATTAAAAAAGGGCCATATATTGATAAACGTCATGATAGCGGTTTTAACATGAAGTTAAGATTAAACTGCCTCTTGTTACAGTTAACGAGACTGATTCCTGTGATTATCCAAGGACAGATGAGCATCGAGTTCTCTAGCCTCTGGTGCCTAGACTGCAGCTCAAGACATCTGGCCATAGGGGAAATGGTCGTGCCCAACTGAGCCTGGTTTCTCTCCAGGTTTTTTTTTTAGTTCTTTACTTTTTTTAAAGAACTTTACCTTAAGTTTTTTCCTCAGCGCTGCCGCCACTGCCTCGCATGGTTCAGGACTGCGCATCGATGGATTTGCTCTTTAGTGTTTGGACTCTGCTTGGACAGTGTTTGGAATATTAAACCACACTGAACTTCAACACTGAAAACATTTCAATTTACTATAAACTTCTATGTGAAGCTGCTTTCAAGAGTTCACACTTAGCTGATGATTGATAATAAAGCGTATTTGGCATGCTGTCCCGGGAGAGAGCCCTGAGCTCAGAATATCCTTGAGCCCGGGGCTCCCTCCCGTTTAAAGGGCGAGAGGAGAGTTTGAGCTCAGGTAAGTCTCGAGAAACCCCGTTTGTGAATGTGCTGAGATATATCTGACTAGGTTGCTTTAAGATGCTATTTAAAAGTAGTCGATTTACTTATGTTGTATGTTTTTTAGACAGTGGGAGGAAACCGGAGAACTCGGGGAAAACCCACGTGAACACGGGGAGAACATGCAAACACAGAAACGTTGACTGGCTCTGGGAGAGGCCAAACCAGCGGCGTTCTTGCTGTGAGGCAACAGAGCTAACCACTGGGCCACCGTGCCACCCTATCAGAGAAGGGGAGGAGTTGGGGTGGAAGGGGGGATTCTTCAAGACGAAGATGACCGGAGTGGGAAGCTCTGGTAATTTATAGTGTGTCAGGATTCGTCTGATTGGTGCAATATGCGGAGCTGATGTGGTACCAGCTGTGTTCAATCATAAACACGTGATCCTCTCGAAATTAATTTATAAATAAACCCCACTTGGCACAATCTACATTGTAAAAGCGCTATACAAATAAAGGTGAATTGAAAACAAGCAGGAAATATTCATGGGCCAATGACATGACCACATTGAAATGGTCTATATATTTGAATAAAGACAGAAACTGTTCACTTTAGCGATGGCGAGGCTACATTTGAATTGCCCAAAGATCCAGTCTGACGTTAAGGCTAAATGACTCACAGCAGTTGTTTTTAATTCGCGTTAGATATTCCCATCTGTAAAACTGCAATTCTTCTTCGAAACATGCTATCAATGTCTGATGCGGAAAAGCTCATTCATGCTTTCATGACGTCTCGATTAGATTATTGTAATGCATTACTAGGCGGCTGCCTTGTTGGCCTTATTAACAAACTTCAGCTAGTTAAAAATGCAGCTGCTAGAGTGCTTTCTAGAACAAAGAAATATGATCATATTACTCCAGTTCTTTCAGCATTGCATTGGCTCCCTATTAAATATCGTATAAATTTTTTACTTTTACTGACTACCTACAAAGCCCTGAACGTCTTAGCTCCCCAGTATCTGAGGGAGCTCCTAATGTATTATAGCCCATCACGTCCTCTACGCTCAATTAATTCTGGACAATTGATTATTCCCAGAATATCAAAATCAACTGTAGGCGGTAGATCTTTCTCTTATCTGGCACCTAAACTCTGGAACAGCCTTCCTAGCACAGGTCGGGAAGCAGACACACTCTGTCAGTGTAAACTAGATTAAAGACACATCTCTCTGCATTAGCATACACATAAAACACAAACGCTGTTGGAATCCAAATCCTCTAAAGGATTGTTAGTCTGCATTATTTAGGGCAACCGGAGACGGGAACACTTCCCAAAAGACGTTATAATTTGAACGGCATCTGCACTTATGTTAGTCTGTTTTTTTTATTATTCCCAAGGTTTCCATAATCCTGGACCAGGCCGTATCCTGAGCAGCTGCTGTGGTGGTCATGGAGGAGTGGACAGCATGAGACCGATCCCTGTAAGACCCCAGTGACCAGGGGCGCCGCTAAGGGGGGGAAAGTTAGGACGATTCTAAGGGCCCATGCACTTTAGGGGCCCCCAGAGATCTGCTTTATAATTAATATCAATACTATAATGTAATAAAAATTATTAATGTATCTCTAAATTACAAGTAAAACAATTTATTAGAAAAAAACAGCTTATTTCGGCCTCTCGTGTCTGTCACTGTCAAATTGCACCCCCCTCCTTTCACTCTATGGTTCAGTCCGTCAGTAGCGGGAAGAGAGTTGATGCTTTGAGAGCGATCGTCAGGTAAACTGTCAAAGCAGCGATGGTTAACACAGATTAAATCCGGTCATCAAAAACGAAAAGAGAGGCTACAAAAAGCAGAGAGAGAAAAAAAGGGACGGCAGTTGCTATCACAGTTTTTTAAAAAGAAAGGTAACGTTATGTCCATTCACAGAGCTTTCTTTTTGCGGTAATGATAGCGCCGCTAGTTTAATTTACTTTGCTAATGATGAGCTCTATATATATACGCCCTCACCCGCTCTTCCCTACGAAGTTCCCCAAACTCTTCTCCCAGTTGAAGAAGCAGGTAACTGAGATCCTGCCTTTAAAAATAGCATGTGCATTGCAGTCTGCGTTTAAGTATTAATTTCACTATGATATTAACTTAATTGTTGACGTGGCCACTATTAAATGACTGCTATTTTTCCACAATGTTGATTATGTAGAATGATATTAGTTATAACAGCAAAGCAAACATAAAACTGAAAGACAAAACTTTAAATATATCAAGTTAGGTTTCCTTAAAGGATAATGATCTATTTAATTTATTTTGCCCAGTGGACCATTTCTAGTAATATAACTGATTAGTCAAACGCATACCATATCAGCAGAATAGTGTAAAACAACATCTCAATGTCCATACAGACAAGTTTTGAATTAATTATGTATGTTTTAAATATGTCATAGCCAGGATGCTCCTCGAGCCAGTCTTTTGAGCCTAGATTGTTAAAGTAGAGCCCATAGTGAATGGCGTAATTTAAATGTAATAAATCTGCAGAATTCTGTCTGTATTACTTTACTGCATGTACTCAGTTACACAAGCACGTGTGTAAACACACACACACACATACAGATATACACACATACAGATATTAGCCCCCCTTTATTATTATTTTAAAAAAATATTTATTTCCCAAATGATGTTTAACAGAGCAAATTTTCACAGTATGTCTGATAATATTTTTTCTTCTGGAGAAAGTCTTATTTGTTGTATTTTGGCTTGAATAAAAGCAGTTTTTAATTTAAAAAAAAAAACATTTTAAGGTCAAAATTATTAGCCCCTTAAAGCATTTTTTTTCTCAATAGTCTACAGAACAAACCACTGTTATGCAATAACTTGCCTAATTGCCCTAACCTGCCTAGTTAACCTAATTAACATAGTTAAGCCTTTTTTTATTATTTACTGTCATCATGGCAAAGATAAAAGAAATCAGTTATTAGAGATGAGTAATAAAAACTATTATGTTTAGAAATGTGTTAAATTGGTGAAAAAATAAACAGGGCTAATAATTCTGACTTCAACTGTGTGTATATATGCACATAAAAATGTAAAATTTTCAGTGAATATTTGATTACTGTTCCTTTTTTTGTACTACGTTTACATTTGAACAATAAATCATCTGCTAGCTACAGTCATGTAGTTTCTCTTACTAAATACTGATAAGTAGTGGACAAAATCAATAATAAACTGCATAGGTCAGTATAACTACATCCTACAACACGACAAAGAGTTTAGATAGCTAGCTTTATAGTAGGGGGCCCATCCTCATATTTTTTCATGGGGCCCAAAATTGCTAGCGGCGCCCCTGCCAGTGACAGACGAGTCCTCGCATTGTTCCTAAAAGGCCAGTCTGGTTAACAGCCGGTGACACGGTTTCAGTTTACTATAATCCATGTGAAGCTGCTTTGACACAATCTACATTGTAAAAGCGCTATACAAATAAAAATGAATTGAATTTGGACTGTGGGGGAAACCAGAGTACCTGGAGGAATCCCACGCGACCAGGGGAGAACATGCAAACTCCACACAGAAATGCCAACTGACCCAGCCCAGGCTCGAACCAGCGACCTTCTTGCTGTGAGGCGACTGTGCTACCCACTGCACCCCCGTGACAGCCTATTGTTATCTGTGATATTAGAGTCCATATAAAAAGGTTAGATGATTGCTCAAAACCACTAAAGGTCACCCATCTGGAGCTGCTAATAAGAGTCCTGCATCATACATTGGGTCTTTTGAGCTGCATGTCCTGATATAAGTGTGTGTGTGTGTGTGTGTGTGTGTGGAGGTGAACAGTGAAGTGCAGCAGTGTGTTCAGCTTTAATGAAGAGCGTGAGCTTTCATTAAACTGAAGGTTTCACTCCCCCACGCACACACACACACACACACACACACGGAATCCCCACTCGCAGCAGCTGATTGGCTGTCTGAAGTCACATGACAGATTTCCGGTGTGAGTCGTGAGTGGAGGAGGGAAACCCACCCTGAAGGGTTGAAACAGCTGAATGTGTGTGCGTGTGTGTTTGAGTTTATGTGTGTCAGTGTGTGCATGTTTGTCCATCTGTGTGTATGCACATGTGTGTATGTATGAGTGTATGTGTGTGTGTGCCTTTGGGTTTTGTATGTCAGTGTGTGCTTGTGTGTCCATCTGTGTGTTTGTGTATGTCAGTGTGTGCATGTGTGTCCACCTGTGTGTGTGTGTGTGTGTGTGTGTGTGTCAGTGTGTGTCCACTTGTGTGTGTGTGTGCGTGCGCATGTGTGTGTATGTCAGTGTGTGCATGTGTCCACCTGTGTGTGTGTGTGTGTATATGTGTTTTTCAGTATGTGCATGCGTGTCCACCTGTGTGTGTGAGTTTATGTATGTCAGTGTGTGCGCGTGTGTGTGTCCATCTGTGTGTGTGTTTATGCATGTCAGTGTGTGAATGTGTCCACCTGTGTGTGTGTGTGTGTATGTGTGTGTGTGTGTTTGTCAGTGTGTGGATGTGTGTCCACCTGTGTGTGGTTGTTTATGTATGTCAGTGTGTGTTTGTGTGTAGGTTTGTGTGGTTTTTTGTGTGTGTGTACATATGCATATGTGCGTGTATGGGTGTGTAGTGTGTTTTTGTGTGTGTTGTGTGTACATTTTTGAGTGTGTCCGCCTGTGTGTGTTTAGTGTGAGTCAGTGTTTGTGGTGTATGTGTGTGTGTGTATTTGAGTGCGTGTAGTGTGAGTCAGTGTTTGTTTTTGTGTGTGTGGTGTATAAGTGTGTGTACATAAGCATGTGCGTGTATGGGTGTAGTGTGTGCGTGTGTGTGCTTGTGTATGAGTGTGTGTCCACCTGTGTGTGTGTGTGCAGTGCTTTTCAGTGTTTGTGGTGTATGAGTGTGTGTGCATACGTGCGTGTATGGGTGTGTACATATATATATGTAAGTGTACATATGCATATGTGCGTGTACGGGTGTGTAGGGTGTGTGTTATGTGTAAATATTTGAGTGTGTCCACCTGTGTGTGTTTCGTATGAGTCAGTGTTTGTAGTGTATGTGTGTGTATTTAAGTGTGTGTCCACTTGTGTGTGTGTGTGTGTAGTGCGAGTCAATGTTTGTTTTTGTGTGTGTGGTGTATGAGTGTGTGTACATATGCATGTGCGAGTATGGGTGTAGTGTGTGTGTTTGTGTATGAGTTTGTGTGTTGTGTGTATATATTTGAGTGTGTGTCCACCTGTGTGTGTGTGTGCAATGCTTTTCAGTGTTTGTGGTGTATGAGTGTGTGTGCATATGTGCATGTATGGGTGTGTAGTGTGTGTATATATGTGTGTGTGTGTGTGTGTACATATGCATATGTGCGTGCATGGGTGTGTAGTGTGTGTATATGTGTGTGTGTGTGTGTGTGTGTGTGTGTGTGTGTGTGTGTGTGTGTGTGTGTGTGTATGTGTGTGTGTGTACATATGCATATGTGCGTGTACGGGTGTGTAGTGTGTGTGTTGTGTAAATATTTGAGTGTGTCCACTTGTGTGTGTGTGTAGTGCGAGTCAATGTTTGTTATTGTGTGTTTGTGGTGTATGGGTGTGTACATATGCATATGTGCGTGTATGGGTGTAGTGTGTGTGTGTGTGTGTGTTTGTGTTTGAGTTTGTGTGTTGTGTGTATATATTTGAGCGTGTGTCCACCTGTGTGTGTGTAGTGTTTTTCGGTGTTTTTTTTGTGTGTTTGTGTGTGTGTATGTGTGTGTGTGTGTACATATGCATATGTGCGTGTACGGGTGTGTAGGGTGTGTGTTATGTGTAAATATTTGAGTGTGTCCACCTGTGTGTGTTTCGTGTGAGTCAGTGTTTGTAGTGTATGTGTGTGTATTTAAGTGTGTGTCCACTTGTGTGTGTGTGTGTAGTGCGAGTCAATGTTTGTTGTTGTGTGTTTGTGGTGTATGTGTGTGTACATATGCATATGTGCGTGTATGGGTGTAGTGTGAGTGTGTGTGTGTTTGTGTATGAGTTTGTGTGTTGTGTGTATATATTTGAGCGTGTGTCCATCTGTGTGTGTGTAGTGTTTTTCGGTGGTTTTTTTTGTGTGTTTGTGTGTTTGTGTGTGTTTGTGTATGAGTTTGTGTGTTGTGTGTATATATTTGAGCGTGTGTCCACCTGTGTGTGTGTAGTGTTTTTCAGGGTTTTTTTGTGTGTTTGTGTGTGTGTATATGTGTGTGTGTGTGTG
>CAIGQQ010030863.1:2509854-2537601 GCA_903798035.1 Danio albolineatus | reverse complement strand
ATAATATAATATAATATAATATAATATAATATAATATAATATAATATGGCGCCACGGTGGCCTAGTGGTTAGCACGTTCGCCTCACAGGAAGAAGGTCGCTGGTTCGATCCCCGGCTGGGCCAGTTTGCATTTCTTTGTGGAGTTTGCATGTTCTCCCCGTGGTTGCGTGGGTTTCCTCCGGGTGCTCCGGTTTCCCCCACAGTCCAAAGACATGCGGTACAGGTGAATTGGGTAAGCTAAATTGTCCGTAGTGTATGTGTGTGAATGAGAATGTATGAATGTGTTTCCCAGAGATGGGTTGTGGCTGGAAGGGCATCCGCTGCGTAAAACAAATGCCGGATAAGTTGGCGGTTCATTCCGCTGTGGCGACCCCGGATTAATAAAGGGACTAAGCCGAAAAGAAAATGAATGAATGAATGAATAATATAACATAACATAATATAATATAATATATAATTTCTACTAGTGTTATCAAAAGATGAACTGCAATTAATCGCATCCAAAATATTATTCATTATTTTGGATGCAATTAATCATTTGACAGGACTGATTTCATTAATTCATAAATTTTTCTTCAGCTTCGTCCTTTTATTCATCAGGGGTCGCCACAGTGGAATATTCCAGCATGTCTTAGGATGCCCTTTCAGCTGTAACCCAGTACTGGGAAACACCCATACACTCTCACATTCACACACACACTCATACACTACGGCCAATTTAGTTTATTCAGTTCACCTAAAGCGCATGTGTTTGGACTGTGGGGGAAACCGGAGCACTTGGAGGAAACCCAGACCAACACAGGGAGAACATGCAACCTCCACACACATATGCCAACTGACCCGGCTAAGGCTCGATCCACCAACCTTTTTGCTGTGAGGCCACAGTGCTAACCACCGTGTTGACCAACATAACTAATTTATACATTCTTAATTCGCTTAACACAAATAATGTTTATGAAGCTGACCCTTTAATGCTTTGATCCAAATTATGCCGTTTTGCTGACTGTCGCTTTAAATGCAAATGAGATTGTGCTCTTTTCAAAAGAGGGCGGAGCTACAAACACCTGTGTATCAGCATAGTGGCAGATTCCAAACATGACTAAGTCAGGGCTGTTTATGCTAATGAGGGAGAGATGGTCACTAGTAGGCGGGGCTTTCCTCCTCTGATGACATGTACAAAGGGAGAATGTCAATCAAAGTGTTTCTGCAGAATCTTCATATCAAGTGTGATCATAAAAGGATAGAATTAATTAATGTTTACCATTATGTGCTGGTTATATTCACACACTGTTGCCACACAACAGTGTTTAAGCCCCTTATAAAAGTGATTTTGGCATAATAGGTCCTCTTTAATGACAAAACTAATGAGGTGGTGTTGTGGAGAACACATTATACCACAGTCTGAGCTTCTCTTCCTCCAGCTAGCAGAGTAAAGTGACCTGAATATCTGAGCTTCAGCCACTGGGGAATGATACACAGATAATGGGCACAACTGCTGTGAATGGAGGATAGTGCACTAAGACATTCATCAACCAGCTGGAAGACACACGATACTGTGAGTACGTAGTTGTTTTAACCCAGTGTTGGGTCAAATATGAACTAACCCAACCATTAGGTTAATGCAGTGGTTCTCAAGCTTTTTTCTCCAAGTACCACCTCAGAAAAACATTGTCTCTCCAAGTACCACCGTAATAGCCGGTATTGAAGTACAGTGGCATAGTAGGCCTAATTAAGCATCTGCAGCACTGCACAGTTCAAAAACAAGGCAGATTAATTCTTCTGATTAACAATATTATTATTATCAGACACTTAAATAAAAGGTTTAGCATATAGGCCTGTCACAATAATCAATATATCGACTTATCGCACAATACATGGACATGACCTTTTTGGTGATGCAATATATATCACCCATACATAAAAGCCCATGCTTGCAACATTTTAGCTGATTACACAACCTCTCTATCTCTATTAAACGTGTCAGTATGGTAAAAAAACACCATAGTATTTACCATAAATGACTAAAGTATATTTTGATGTGAGTGCCTGACAACTGAAAATAGATCTGGTAGCAGATATCGCAGACTCTGTTACTTTTTACCTTGCTTTTTTTTTTTTTGTTAACATTTATTTTTGTTTTGGATATGCGTTTTCACATTCTGATTCCAATGCCTAATTATTAAATTATTAAAATGACTAAATTAAATTAAATATTCGTAAGAACAAAATATTATGTGTTCTTTTGAAGAGTGTTCTTGCGTTATGATTCTATTACATTGCAATAATATCGTTTATCGCGATAAATTTTGGTGCAATATATCGTACAACAAAAAACATATATCGTGACAGGCCTGTTAGCATATTAAAATCAATTTACTGACCACATCGGTGTTATCAGATTAAACAAAGGGTTAAAAGTGTGTTCATTTTTTTACTTTAATTATTCAGAGATTCCTCCTCGTACCACTAGAAGGAAGCTTGTGTACCACTAGTGGTACGCGGACCACAGTTTGAGAACCACTGGGTTAATGTATTCGATTAAGGCTCCTGTGAAATGCACTGAAATGTGAATGTTTTATCCGATGCTTGACGCAATCTCAACTGAAACATGAAGTGAGGGCGGGGCATGGAATAGCTCCTCCTCTTTTTTTGAAAAACAGCTAATAGCTGTTTTTATCACAGCTCTGCTAGTGGGAGTGGTTTAGGTCAAGCACATTA
This sequence comes from Danio albolineatus, assembly GCA_903798035.1. NCBI lineage: Eukaryota > Metazoa > Chordata > Actinopteri > Cypriniformes > Danionidae > Danio > Danio albolineatus. Next base: position 2,534,883 of record CAIGQQ010030863.1, on the reverse strand, counting down.
AATGAAAAGCAATTGAGAACCATCATGAAGGGGGCGAGGCACGACAGACACTAGAGAGAATTTGATTGGTTGTGATTTGATGGGAAACTGAAGTATGACGGGAAAAAATTTATTAATTTAGATGAAAGTGATAAACTGCGAGCTTTGCGTATTTATATTTTCTAAATGCTAATTGCGTGACTGTTTTTGAGCACACCAGATTATAGATATGCTTAAAACTAACATTCATTCATTCATTCATTCATTTTCTTGTCGGCTTAGTCCCTTGATTAATCCGGGGTCGCCACAGTGGAATGAACCGCCAACTTTCATTCATTCATTCATTTTCCTTTCGGCCCAGTCCCCCTATTAATCTGGGGTCGCCACAGCGGAATGAACCGCCAACTTATCCAGCATTTGTTTTTACGCAGCGGATGCCCTTCCAACTGCAACCCATCTCTGGGAAACATCCATACACACACATTCACACTCATACACTATGGACAATTTAGCTTACCCAATTCACCTGTACCACATGTCTTTGGACTGTGGGGGAAACCGGAGCACCCAGAGGAAACCCACGCAACCACAGGGAGAACAAACTCCACACAGAAATGCCAACTGACCCAGCCGGGGCTCGAACCAGCGACCTTCTTGCTGTGAGGCGAACATGCTACTCACTACGCCACCGTGGCGCCACTAAAACTAACATACTGATACTAATTTCTAAAGTACTTTCTATTAATATCATTGGGGCTTTAAATTTAAATCACATTTTAACCCAACTTTTAAGTTTTACCATATTTGACCCAACATTGGGTTAATATAACCCACCATTTTTATTTTAATGCGCATCATTTTTGCATCCAGTATTCATTCATTCATTCATTCATTTTCTTTTCGGCTTAGTCCCTTTATTAATCCGGGGTCGCCACAGCGGAATGATCCGCCAACTTATCCAGCATTTGTTTTACGCAGCGGATGCCCTTCCAGCCACAACCCATCTCTGGGAAACATCCATACATTCTCATTCACACACATACACTATGGACAATTTAGCTTACCCAATTCACCTGTACCACATGTCTTTGGACTGTGGGGGAAACCGGAGCACCCGGAGGAAACCCACGCAACCACGGGGAGAACATGCAAACTCCACACAGAAATGCCAACTGGCCCAACCGGGGATCGAACCAGCGACCTTCTTGCTGTGAGGCGAACGTGCTACCCACTAGGCCACCGTGGCGCCGCATCCAGTATTAAGTAAAATGCAATTTTACAAAATAATTATGGCAGTATTATCACTTTAAATCCAAATATAATCACAGCTCATAAAGCTGAATATAAGCTACAAAAATTATTTAATGACTTGAGTAATTCAGCAATGATTCACTAATAATTCATATGCTAAAGGGTTCTCTGTGTTATTTAGTCATCTTTTTATGCAACTGCCCATTTCCAAAAAGCCTAATTATTATATATTGAACACAGATTATATTATTCTAATATACTTGGCCACAGAAAACGCATCAGTGCATTCTTTCTTTGAACGTGCACTATTTGATCTACAATCACAAAGTGAAAAGAGTTTCATGTGTTATTTTGTCCCATTCTTCCTGCAAACAAGTCTTAAGATGGGCAACAGTACGGGGTCTTCGTTATCGCATTTTGCAGATTAAAATGTGCCACACTTTCTCTATTGGAGACAGGTCGGGACTGCAGACAGGCCAGTCAAATAAATGTATCCTCTTACACAGCCAGGACTTTATGATGTGTGCAGAATGGGGTTTTTCATTGTCTTTGTGAAATATGCATAGGTATCCCCAAAATCTCGATGCACTTTACAGCATTAATGGTGCCATCACAGAAATGCAAGTTAGCTTTGCCAAGGGCGCTGAGACAACTCCATACCATGACAGACCCTGGCTTTTGTACTTGTTGCTGGTAACAGTCTGGATAATCATTTTTGTCCTTTGGTCTGGAGCACACGGCATCCATGTATTTTTGTTTCTAGAACATTGTTTATAGACATTTTAATAATTTTCTGACATATTTGCTGGCAAACTGGCAATCCTCACCCCATCTTTGCTCCTAAAGGACTAGACCAAGGGTTTCAAACTGCTGGCTCATGGCCCATTTGCAGCCCCCTCTCCTCCTCTCTCCATATATATGTTTGTTTTTTTAATCCCTTACCCAAAGAGAACCGACCAAATATTTGAGCTACCCCTGAGCGCTTTTTGTTTGTTTTTGGATGAATATTTTTTAATCACTATCGTTGTGCAGTCACATGTAGCCATTTGTGGTTTAGACCGCACTCTCGCAGTTCAACACTAGATTAAAGACCTATCTCATTAGTAAAGCATACACTCAATACTTCACATAGGAGTATGATGCATGAATGCTTCATGCATCTCATTTATATACATTATGAACAGCAGTTACGCTAATTATTCTCTTTATTCTCGCTTTCCACCTGGGGATACTCATCCTGAGGCCCCCAGAGACTAGGCAGCGCCACTGATGTGATCCAAGACAAGACGATCCCAAGGTTCCATGATCCTGGACCAGGCCGTATCCTGAGCAGCTGCTTTGGTGCATGGAGGAGTGGACAGCATGAGACTGATTCCTATGACGCTCCAGGGACAGAAGAGTCTCGCTGACGTCTAGCATTCTCTAGCCTCCGGCGCCTAGACTACAGCTCTACACGAGACGTCTGGCCATAGGTGAAATGGTCGTGCCCAACTGAGCCTGGTTTCTCTGGAGGTTTTTTAATTCTTCACTAATTCGCCACTGGCTTACATGGTTCGGGAAGTGCACTATGAAGCTGCTTTGACACAATCTACATTGTAAAAGCGCTAGAGAAATAAAGGTGAATTGAATTGAATTGAACACGTGCCAAATGAACTCTGAACTATGATGAAACATTTACCTTTTGATACATTAGCACTGCATGATGTCATCACGGCTCAAACTTTAACGTGAATATTTTGACACATATTATTGAGTTGCCTGATTTGAAAAATTGCAAACGATTTTTGTCCCTTTACACAAAACAGTTATTCTACTGATATGGTGCTGCTGGTCATGTGTGCTGATTCACATGTTTGCCCTTTCCACCAGAAGGTCAACAGGAAGAGGAAATCTGATCACACTCTTCTGTTTGTTTAGCAGCTTCATAAATCTGCACCATGGGATTCTTCCATTCATCCAATGATATTTTTCCCTAATCCGTGTGCCAGTGCTGTCATAAACCAGTGTTCATATTGGCAAACAGAGCTAAAACGCAACCTCATAGAAAACATATCGACCTACAACAGCAGCAGAGATCTGTTATCAAGTGTTTTGTTGCATTTTAAATGATCTTAACACACATCTTAACATTCATCGAACCGCATTTAGTGTTTACTAATGTTAAGTAACACAATATTGCTTATATTTTAGGGTTAGTGATATAAGCAAACGAGTGAACACCCTAGCTTAAAACTAAATACTAACAAATCTGAACCACAAGAAGACATGCTAAATAATACACTACGCCTCAGCAGATGCACAGGCCTGGAAACCACCCACAACACCACTGTTTTGAAAGCGTAATTCATTGTTTTCATGAACAAAAATCTGAAAAATGGGTCAAACCTGCTGTAAAACTGGGAATAAGCACAAGATGATAAAGCTATAGCTGCTTAAAGTAGAGTAGCAAAAAGCCATTTAGCAACCAGTAACCTATTACAAATACTCAGACTACTGTAATTGAGTAGTTTTCCACAGGAATTGTAATTTACTGAGTATTTTTAAAGATGTGAGGTTTTAATTTCCCATTGAGTACTTTATTAGTGCAGTATCTGTACTTTTGCTCCACTACTTCTCTTCAACCTGCAGTCACTACTTTATTTATTCTTGTCTATGGGGATTAGAATAATCAGTCCTGTGATTCCTGTCCAATCAAATAGAAGTAGAATAGAAGTAAAGAGGTAAATCTCATCGTAATGAACTACCTTAACTATACCATGGTGATTTATAATTGCAGCAAACTGTTTGGAAGCATTAAAAGTGTCCAAAAGAGGATGTCTAAAATCTGTACAATTAATGACCCAGAGGCTGTTTAGATCAAGGGTGCCCAAACGTTATCTTTTAAAGGGCCAAAAACCAAACTTGACTGAGGGCTGTGGGGTGAAGTTGAATACACCAAACCCTACCGTAAATTTGCCGTGTGTAATTTCATAATCTATTTGCTAATATTTTAAAAATAAGTAGAAAAGGTTGCTTTAAATTATTAATTAATAAATATTAATTCATAATGTGATATCATTTTTAACGTTTTATTATGAACTTATTACAATAAAAACATAAACAATCCCATTTATAACACATTGGAGATCAATGCTGAATACACTAGTCGAGCTGCTCCTGCCTTCGCCTTGATTTGTTTGCTGATGTCTTGTCCTCTCTCTGTCAAGTGTCAATGTTTACATTTTAAAAGTCTGATACATTTGCAACATTTAGTTTTATTTGGCTTTTTTGTAGCTTCTCAATTAAACAAAGAACCAAAAGTTTACATTAAATTGGAAATGACGATCTCTGTCAAAGGCATTCACCCCAACCAACTCTCTATCGTTCTCCCTCTCTTTTCAGATAGGCTGGGGGGCCAAACCATATGTTACCAGGGGTCAACTTTGGCCCGTGGGCCCTACTTTGGGAACCTGTGGTTTAGATGCATGTCACTGATGAGAAGATGACGGATGTTTACTCTATGATGACCGAAATGGCCTTAAACACCCAGCAAGCACAAGACGTCAACATGACGTCAGATTGATATTGTACCCCAACGTTATAGGGACGTTACATTTTGTTTGGAAATGAAAATCGGGTTGACGTCAGAACCCAATGTCAGGCCTACGTCAATGTCCAACGTCCAACCTAAAATCAACCTAAAATCTACGTCTAATGATGTTAAAGATTGACATTGTGGGGAAGTTACCACTATGACGTCTATCAGATGTTGGGTTTTGGTTGCCTGATGAATAAATGTCAGTATTTAATGTCAATATGACGTTGGTTTAAGATGTTTACTTGATGTTGGATTTTGGTCACAACACAACCTAAAATCAACCAAATATCAACATTATTTGACTTTGACATTGGACATCAAAATAATGTTGTTCTTAGACGCTGGCTAGGCATTGAATCACCTGACATCACAACCTAAATCTAACCTAATATTAACGTCCTATGACATTGTGTGCCTGCTGGGCAATAACTACCCATGAAGCAAATAATTCTGGCCCAGATTTGGCATAAATCTGGCACAGCAGGCATTCATTTGGCACTGGCATACAGCATGTGGGGCCAAACATGGCCCTGGTTTGGCAGAGGTGGCACCGTCTTTAAGGCAGCACACAATACTTGGGCCAGATGTAAAATGTAATATTTGGCCCAGATGGTAATAATCGATGTGACCCACATATAAAGTACATTTTTATTATTTTCAAATAAAGAAAAAAAATTCTACCAACTAGGTCGATTTGAGAAAAAGCATGCCCACAGCATGCCTAAAGCGCAAGGATTCTTGGGTTTATTAATTTCCTTGCAGTCGTAACACACCAACATATCTGGCCCAATTCAGGCGCAGTTATTGGTTATTAACTTGGCTGAGTCTTGGCCCAGATATGGTCGAGGTTTGGCCCTTGTCTGGAAGCCAGACTTGGTCCAATCATGTACTGCAATTCACCCCGACATGTGGGCCAAGCAAAAGCTGATTGTGTGGGTCAGATCTGAGCCAGAGATATTTTACTATGTGGGTGAATGCACAACAGAATGTTCCGTTTACACACATCCACAAATTACACGTAAATGTATCAGCCGTTCACAGCGTAATGCTCACTACTCGAGTACTTTCGAAAGGTCTACTTTTTACTCAAACTTAATGTTTACAACAGATACTTTTTACTCTACTTGCACTACATTTTTAGGCAAGTAATGGTACTTTTACTTAAGTACTCTGTCCACCACTGGTAACCAATCAATAATATTTGAAAAAACACATTTACTCAATCCAAAATAAACTCCTAATAATAATAATAAATAACTCTTTTACATTAAAAATGTACATTTTTGCATAGGATACTATTGAAATTCGGCAAAAAAATGTGATTAAATTCCAAAGTTTTTTTTTTCTCTTCAAAAAGGCTCTTGTGTTTACCTAAATATTGAGTAAGGTCATTTAAAATGAAACCTTTTTTAATGTTTATGTATGTACATTAATTTTGGTTCCCTTGTAAAGATTGTTTAACATGCTGTTAGGGAAAAAAGCATGTTAGTCTGACTATAAAATTTTATTGTATTGACATTTTCGTATAGAATAATTTTGATATTCGCCCAAAAACGTGGGTTAACCCCTCAAAAAAAAATTCTCTATTCAAAAAGCACACAAAACATACAAGGGTAATAACATAACATTAAATTGACGTCAAAAGGAATACAATACAAAAAGAAATTAATTACAATTAATTAAAGAGAAGATTTAGGGCTTTAAGATAATTAATAGTTCTTACATCCATACACACTCATAGACTACGGACAATTTAGCTGACCCAATTCACCTGTACCACATGTCTTTGGACTGTGGGGGGAAACCGGAGCACCCAGAGGAAACCCACGCAACCACGGGGAGAACATGCAAACTCCACACAGAAATGCCAACTGATCCAGCCAAGGCTCGAACCAGCGACCTTCTTGCTGTGAGGCAATTGTGCTACCCACTGCGCCACTGTGACGCCCTCCAGCAAATCATTAAAAAATATTAGTTTTCTTTTATATTTATACATTCCAATTTAAGACTAACATCTATATTTGTATTTTGAACCATGGGCATCAAAGTGGCGCAGTGGGTAGCATGATCGCCTCACAGCAAGGAGGTCCCTGGTTCGAGCCTCAGCTGAGTCAGTGGGCATTTCTGTGTGGCATTTGCATGTTCTCCCCATGTTGGCGTGGGTTGCGTAAGCTAAATTGTTCGTACTGAATGAGTATGGATGTTTCCCAGTGATGGGTTGCAGTTGGAAGGGCATCAGCTACGTAAAACATATGCTGGATGAGTTGGCGGTTCATTCCGCGGTGGTGGACTAAAATAAAATAAAGCAGAATAAAATAAAATAAAATAAATGAATGAATTTAACCATGTCATTTTCTAATAGTTTCTTAAGTTTTGAGGGAACATCATTAATTACCAACATATACTCTTTAACATGTATATAAAGGGAGATTTTTTCCAAATAGGTAAGCACATGACCAATAATATTTAAAAGTTGTGAAAACAGCAAAATATTATTTTTAAACCAATAATTAAAAAAAATGCGATTATTTCTTTTTTCTAATTTATCTATTATTCCAAATTAAGCATTTGTGAGGGGAAACATTGTGTTTAATCATCCACGATAACAACACCTGCTTGTGAAAATTGCAAAGTTTTATGGGAATCTTACTAAAATTTAAATTGCCTATACAAAAAGCCTCTTATTTGGTATTTACCAAAAACTCTTTGGACTGTCAATCATTTCAGAAGAGAGGCGGGGCAAATGTTTCCATGTAAGGAAAAAGAGGCTTTGGTGACGTCATCCGCTAGCCAGCCAGCGCCCCTTGAGCTGGAAGAGAAGAAGCGCGCGCCTCCGCGGCTGAGGGTGATGACGTCGAGCTCAACTAAATCACATTAAAAAAACAAAACAACTGAGGGAGAACGTAAAGACGAAACTAATTTTATTCACCAACATTCATTCATTCGAGTAGCTGTCGAGAGTGGGCAGAATGTCTCCTGGCAGCTGATGCTGATTTAGAGGGCGTTTTTTAGAGGGAGTGAGTGAGTGAGTGAGAGAGAGAGAGAGAGCGGGGGGCGGGTGTCTCTCTCCCTCGCGCAGCCTCACACACACACACTCACATAATATCAACACACGGACGGCTTACTTCCACATTTACCGCGTATTTTCGGGATTTTCTGGATAAACAACACTGTAATCGATGCGAGGCCTTCTAACGAACACTTACCGCTGATTCTACGGCCGCGTTTCTTCTGTTTTTGTCGTTTTTCGGCCTCTGTGGAGCGTTCGTGCGTTCGTTATGAATTCCAGCCCGCTTCCAAACGGCAGACTCCTACCGGACAGCCAGAGCTGGAACTCCTCCGGTTCCGACGAGGATCTAGACGCCGATCCGGGACCCGGACCGCACGGTGGGGTGGCGGAATTCAGCGGGGTGCTCAGTAAGGTGGGTTCAGCTCTCGAACATCGCCTCCCGGACCAAAAAACCCAATGTTTTTAGTGTGTGTTTCTACATGGTCCGATGTAAACAAACGTCAGTCAGTTGGCCAAATGTCACGGAGAAGGTCTAAAAAGATACTATAGTAAAAAAAGGTGAAAGAGAATCGCTGTGTTTCTTTAACATGGCGACATTTTCACGACGATTACACGTGTGTACCTGTTTTACATTACCCTAAAATGCACCATGTTTTACTTCTGATCCGTTTCTCAGTGGTGACTCTCATTATGTTCTCATTACTGCCTAGCCACATGGATTTTACAATTAAGTTATGCACAAGTCAAAACAGGGCATCAAATACTTAACATTTTGAAAAGTATATTATTATTTACCGTATTACAACATGGTTATGTTCGATAGTTGGTTATATTCCATGCCTCAAGGTTATATTAGTCAGTACTGTTATTACTATATATATTTACGTATTTATTTATTTGCACATTTATATTTTTATATTTAATACTTGTAGATTTGTGACCCATAAATGTCTTTCTTCGTGTTTGCATTGGTGTAGTCACTCAGTATAATTGAGAAGGGATGCAGCAGGTTAAGTGCTGAAGCTGGAGTTAGACGGGGTTACTAGAGTTCATCTGCTCGTCTTGTCATCCTGATGGGATTAAACGAGAAAACCTCTCCTCATGACTCAGACAGCCGATCATCTGCTTTTGTGATGAGAGGAGCATATTCCATGAGAGATTACAGTATTATTCCACATGATGACCTGAACCCATCCCCCAAATGGAGGATGTTTGTTAATTCAATGATAATACTCTCAATTGTTGCATTGAATCAGTATAGTTGTGTGCATGCTTGTTAATATTTGGATTAGATTTCATTTACAGTTCTTTAGCGTTTATTTTTTACTCTAAATAATGATTTTGATTAGTTTTTTAAATTTGTCATCAATATAATTAGCTTTTTTTACTGTACTCGAAGCAATTGATTTTTTAAAAAATGGTTTAGTTAATAATGATGATAATAATAATAATATAGGCCTGCACAATATATTGTTTTAGCATCGACATCGCAATGTGTGAGTCTGTAATAGTCACATTGCAGCGTCTGTAATGCACAGTCAGGTTTATAGTTGATCAGGTACAATTGTGGAGTCATTTTAACCATAATAAAGTGTAAGTTAATGAGTTGTGTGTGTGTTTTTAAGGTATGTGACTGTAAGCATTTTCAAAGTATGTATTTAAAGTAAAGTTTAAAGCATTTGAGCACAAAGAATTATTGCCTTTTTAACTAAAAGATTCATTATTTTAAATGATTTAAACAGTGAAGACTATAGTTATATTGTACATTTGATTGTTTTATTTCTGTACCTGGATACTGTTAGACCTTCCTTCAGTTGTAGATTTGCTCCACTGTGTTTATCAGTGTTTGTCATTAGTTTTAACAATTCTTTCCAAATAGAGCTTTTTAGGTTATCTGGTAAAATATTGCACTGTATGTTTTTTCCAATATTGTGCAACCCTATAATAATAATAATAATAATAATAATAACAATAATAATAATAATAATAATAATAATAATATAGGCCTGCACAATATTTTGTTTAAGCATCGACATCGCAGTGTGTGAGTCTGTAATTGTCACATCGCAGCGTCTGTAAAGCACAATCAGGTTTATAGTTGACCAGGTACAATTGTGGAGTCATTTTAACCATAATAAAGTGAAAGTTAATGAGTTGTGTGTGTTTTTAAGGTCTGTGACTGTAAGCATTTTTAAAGTATGTATTTAAAGTAAAGTTTAAAACATTTAAGCAGAAGGAATTATTACATTTTTAACTAAAAGATTAATTATTTTAAATGATTTAAGCAATGGAGACTATAGTTATATTGTACATTTGATTGTTTTATTTCTGTACCTGGATACTGTTAGACCTTTCTTCAGTTGTATATTTGCTCCACTGTATTTATCAGTGTTTGTCATTAGTTTTAACATAATTCTTTCCAAATAGAGCTTTTTAGATTATCTGATAAAATATTGCACTGTATGTTTTTTTTTCCAATATCGTGCAACCCTATAATAATAATAATAATAATAATAATAATAATTATTATTATTATTATTATTATTATTATTATTATTATTATTATAACAATAATAATAATATAGGCCTGCACAATATATTGTTTTAGCATCGACATCGCAATGTCTGTAATAGTCACATTGCAGCATCTGTAATGCACAGTCAGGTTTATAGTTGACCAGGTAAAAATTGTGGAGTCATTTTGACCATAATAAAGTGTAAGTTAATGAGTTGTGTGTGCTTCTAAGGTCTGTGTAAGCATTTTTAAAGTATGTAGTTAAAGTAAAGTCTAGAGCATTTGAGCACAAGGAATTATTGCCTTTTTTTTTTCAAATATATGTAAAACAAAGCATATTGTACAAACATCAATGGACTTTTTTCCCCTCAAAAGCAAAGCAAGGCAAAAAATAAGTAAAAAAAACAGATAAAATAAGATAATTAATAATAAATTATTTAAAAATAATAATAATAATAATATACATATATACACATCCACACACATATATAAACATGCATACATACATACATATACATACACACATCCTAAAACATGCATCTAAGAAATGTAAGGTGGATACACCATAAAAGGTCCCCAGATTTTTTTCAAAAGTCCTTGGTGATCCTCTGACGCTGAACAGTATTTTCTCAAGGAAATAAGTTAATTGATCCAGTGTTTTGTAGACGGAGGGTGAGATGATTTCCAGTTAATTAAAAAGCATTTTTTTCCCCCAGCCATTCCAGCCAGAAGTGTAAAGTATTTTTTAAAGATGAGATGTATCTAGTAGTTCTGTGTCCCCTAATATCCAGATTCTAGGATCGTAGCTGAGTTGGATATCTGTAACCTTTGATGATATGTCAATTATATATTCCCAAAATCAGCCAACACCAACTCCAAAGTAATGCAGCAATTCACCTTCAGCTGCATTGCACCTTTGACAGTTTGGGGATATATTAGCATTAAACGTGAAGGTTTTTGGTAGCATAATATGTCCGATGCAACATGTTAAATTGCATTTGTCTATGTTTAGTGCATATTAAAGTAGTCTGCATTCTGTTCGTAATACACTTCCACTCGAGTATTACATTTTTAACTAAAAAAATTGTTATTTTAAATGATTTAAACAATGAAGACTATAGTTATATTGTACATTTGATTGTGTTATATCTGTACCTGGATACTGTTAGACCTTCCTTCAGTTGTAGATTTGCTCATTAGTTTGTCATTGGTTTGAACAGATATTTGTCATTAGTTTAACATAGTTCATTTATTCCAAATAGAGCTTTTTAGGATATCTGATAAAATATTGCACTGTATGTTTTTTCTAATATCGTGCAACCTAATAATAAAAATAATAATCCCAATAATCCCACCTTGTTTATTCTTCCATCGTTTGTTTTCTCATGGTAATTATACATTTTCTGTTCTCTCTACAGTGGACTAATTACATTCACGGATGGCAGGACCGCTGGGTGGTTCTGAAGAACAACACGTTGAGTTACTACAAATCCCAGGACGAGCGAGAGTATGGCTGCCGTGGTTCCCTCTGCCTCAGCAAGGCTGTCATCACAGTGAGTATCCTGGGGAAAGATCCCTTCAGACAGCCGTGGGAATTTCAGAGCCGAGCCAAAATTAGAACGATGGTGCGCATTCAAAACGAAAGCTTGAATCGGTTCATAATTGTTATGCTGGGAAGTGTGGGACTGTATTTGAATGGAGATCAGCATGGATAGGATATGTAATGTTTTAGTCACTGTTAGACGTCTTTGTCATCAGTTCACAAAACAAAATATGCCTTGACAGAGTACAAGTATTTACTGGTTGACTACTTGAACAGTCAGCAAAATATTGTTTAACATGGTGAAAAAATCCCACTTTATATATTATATTATATTATATTTTATTATATTATATTATATTATATACAAAATTAGAATGATGGTGTGCATTCAAAACGAAGACTTTAATTGGAACTGTGTTTGAATTGAATTGAAGGACTGTAATTGAATGGAAATTAGCATAGATGTGTAATGTTTAAGTCACTATTAGACATCTTTATTATTAGTTTTATAACGAAGGCCTTGTTTTTATTGCTCTTTTGGTATGCTCACTTTGGAAATATGTTTTTTGGCATGCATTGATGTTTTAATTCCCATTTAGAATACAAGAATACAAGTGTTTACTACTGTACATACCTGCTAATAGGGTGTAGTTGATAGATTTAGAGGTGCGTCCCAAATCGCATACTTAAGCACTACTCTACGCCATTTTGTAGTATAAATAGTGTAAGTAGTGCGTTCACACTGAAAACTCTACAAATAATAAGTGCACTTTAATGACCCGGATGATGCACTCATTCCACCGGTAAAGTGAAGTGTGTTATGATGGACACTTCACACACTCAACGACCGCAGCTTTGCACACGTAACAGAAGGGGCGGAGCTATCGAGCGCACATGTTGGATAATTATTTATTTTGGATTGTGAAAGCAGTATTCTTCTACAAGAGTGATTATAGCTACTCCTGATGGTGAATGCGGTTATACTCATGCAGGTATTATTTGGTATTTTGGTAATTTATTTCACTGATTTGGCAACCGTCAAACGTCATCGGGAAAACGGTTTGAACTTCCGCTTATTAAAAAAGCCATTAGTGTTCCATTTGGGACGACACTACATACATATACTATGCTGTTGAGCGTGTAAGTGCATAAGTACATAGTGTATAGTGTGTCATTTGGGGCGCAGCTTAGGTGTATAGGTTGTATAGCACAGCTGTCAAACTCAGTTCCTGGAGAACCGCAGCTCTGCACAGTTTAGTTCCAACCCTAATTAAACACACCTGATCAAACTAACTGAGTCCTTCAGGCTTGTTTAAAACCTGCAGGTAAGTGTGTTGAAGCAGGTTTGGGACTAAACTGTGCATGTTGTATAGGGTTTTTGTTTTGATAATGTGTAAGAATATCAAAATAGTATTCATAAATGTTATGTGGGCTTTATATTTTACATTGAGCGAGTTATATTTTGGGCACAATATTGTCTTTTTTTGCTTCATCAATGAAAGTTCAAATAAAGCAGGAGCAAATTTGTGCATCTCAGTGCGAAAAGAATTTAGTTTCTGGATGAATCTGTTTTTGGACCAATCGTTTGAGTCAAAGATGCATTTATTAAGATGATCCCTTGCTCTGTTTTTGTACATGAATCAGTCGTTTTGAACAAATCATTTGAATGAATGATGCAGTGAATCACCTACTGTATTGTATTTATTTATCAGTGATGACCTAAATCAGTGAAGATACGAAATCACACACATATAAACAAAATATGCCTTGACAGAATACAAATATTGACTCGGTGACTATTTGAACACTCAGCAAACTTGTCTACATGGTGGAAAAATTCCATATTTGCGTCTTGTGTATTATTGATGACGTCACGAGAGACAAGTCGACGTCAGCTCGACTTTAATCACATAAAAGTCGACTCAGAGTTCAACCTCTAAAGTTATATATTTATTTAGTGATTTAATTATTATTTTTTTCATTGTAAATCAGTCAATTGAATACTTTCCTTTTAATTTAAAATAGTTTTGATTCATGATATTGGTCATCTGCTTTCTGTACCGGTCAAATGTCTGTTTCGCTGCATCTCTATAAATTAGATTTGCCATTATGCTTGATCTAAAATGATTAGCGCTGAGGCAGTAGATGTGCTGAGAGCTGGTTTTTAGGGCAGAGGAGAAAAGAGATTGACGGAGGACAGACACAATCCTTTGCCACAGGCAGCTGGCCAGAAACAGACAGACTGTGCTCTATTTTCCCCCTCATTCATGCTAAGATCACACACACATACACACACCTGCAGAATATAATGCGAGCCAATGTGTATTTTGGTGTTTAACCTGTCATGTTTGGCTTCTTAGAAGTGTCAAATATTGATTTATTCAGTATCTATGCTGTAGGTGTTTGGGTAACTCTGTTGAATACACAATGCTTGATTTAGATTGAATGTAATCTTATTTAGCCCAGATTAGGACTGCTTGGAATATACTTGGAAAATGTGTGATATTGCGAAAGTGTTTTTTTTTTTTTTTTTAAACATTTCCCAACATTGTAAAAGAAATCTGTAGTTGTATGTATGTTCTGATTTATGTTTTGTTATTTTTCCCCATTTATTTATGCTTTTGAATTGCATTATGGGGCCTTGATTGTTCTTTGTCCTCGTGCTGCAGATGGTCTGTTTAACGGTTTTCTCGCTAGTGAAGCGTTCAGTTTTTCCACAAAGTCTGCCATGTAAATAGCAAGTGACTCTTAGGCCCCGTTTACACTAGTTTTTTAAATGGCGTTTTAGCATGAAAACGATCCGCGTCCACACTAGCGTTTCACCCAACGTTTCTGAACATATCTCCGTCCACACTACTCCACCAGAAACATATATCACATGACCATTCGCGAACTCTGGGCATGCGTGTTCAAGTATAAACAGGAGGCATGTGTCTCGCTCGGCATTTGGTTATTGTTAGTCAACAAACGCTGGTTGAACAATGAACGCGATGGCAAAGAAAGCAAGAGAGGTCTTTTTGTGGACAGACGACGAGGTCGAGTTGTTACTTTAAGTAACAAATGAATGTAAAACATCCATAGCTATCGAAAATACAGTGTTTACAGTGAAGGCTGGTCTGCCGTCTGCCGGTGACGTTATAGTCATTTGCGCTTGACGAATAAGGGAATGATACGCAATGTAGCAAAAATAACCGTAGCAAAACTTATGCGTTTTAAAACGAAAATGCATTCGTGTAAACGGGGCCTTAAAGGGCCACAAAACCCCCCTGTCTCAGCAGGGTGTTTTCACACCTACAGTCTGGAAAAGCTCAGGAAAGTGGGCGTGTCCAGCTCTGTTTAGCTGGGAGGGAAAGAGGGAAGGTTTTGCATAAAAATGGGAGTTTCCATTTGGCCACGCGCTGATTTTTTAACGGGCAACACACAAACACAGACGCATGGGAGAAAGACAGTGACTGTGTTTACATGGACATCAGTAATCTAATTATTTGGCAAATTATTAATAAGTCGACTTTAACTGCAGTTTGGCACTTTTACTTTTACTCAGGAAGATTTCCTGCGTGTCCCTCGTGACAAACGAGATATTTAATGTGAGTAACTGCTGGAGGAGTGCAGATTTAATGGAGTGTGTTAGACCGCACGGCATATGTTAGAAAAAAAAACCTCCGCATTTCTCTGTAACTTAGACGCCCTCGGTAGGCAGCGTCAGAAAGCCGTGTGTGTTTAGACTATCCTGTCACAAAATGCGGTGAAAATTCTACTCGACGGTAACCGTTTGATTAGGGTGTTTATATGTTTACACTCTAAGAGCAGCATTCTCTCACTTACCAAATCTGTAGAAACAGGAAAATCAACACCAACTGAACCGCGGCTGTTTTTTGAAAAGGAGACGAGCGGCAAATCGGGATTTCACCATTTCCAGATGCGGAAAGCTCTCGGGTAAAAATGTTCCTTACAAACTCATTTCTGTCGCATGCGCTGTAATCCACCGCGAGTCCAGCTGCGCTCTCATAGCGAGGAAATGAAAGCAAAACTTTCGTTGGAGCACGTTTATAAACGCAACACTGGCGACCTGTGTCTCTAAACAATTCTTCTTCTTCCACTTGTTTTGGCAACACGACGTGGTGTCTCTCTGCCGTCTGAACACTGTAGCAGGTAAACAATCTTCGAATCTATCATGCATATTAATGAAGTTGCGCCGCATGCACATTAGAGCGCGCTGATTGGTTTGAACCAAGTCTTTCTCAGAGATGTCACGATGCACTCGCCGGTACAGACGCCCACTCTCCACGCTGGAATACACGCATGGATCTCATCAGCGTGACGCAGCTTCAAAAATTCGTTTCAAACCGGAAGAACGAATTTGCTCGGAGTAACGCAAAAACAACCAATTTTCACTCTTTGAAAATAATAATTTGAAATATATGTGTCCTCATAGTGTTTATAGCAGCATGGGACACATATATGACTGTCAACAGCTCAACACATGTGTTTTGGTGTTTCGTGACCCTTTAAAGGGTATGGGAGATGAGACTCTGATTGGTTTAATGCACATTACGCTCAAAACACACCCAGAACTCATTAAGAGCACAGAAATAAGCACCCAGTTAGACCATGTGGTGGGGCGCAGACCATATTTTTATCCTTAAAATAGTAAAAGTGGATTCAGACATGTCTTTAATGCTTTAGCACCATGATTAGCATTTGTTTTCAGCTATAGGTTCAACTTCTAGCCACTTCTAGAACAGCAGATCTCCATATAGATATTCATTTGCTGCGTCCCTAAGGAAAAAATAATAATAAAGTAGTTTATTCCACCTCTCTGCGATATGAATATTGCATGTACTATTATTGCGATAACAATACTTTTCGGTATACTGTGCATCCCCCAGCTTAGTTGTCAGACAAGCAGACTGAAATAAGAATTCCCTGCATTGCGTTGAAGATTAACTCATGACCACACTCAGATTTCGACATGTGCAGTGCCTGTATTCTCTTGCGTCACTGCTGAAAATGAGGAAACAGGGCGAAGGTTGTGTTGTTATGGAGACTGTTGGAGAGGTGCAAGTCCTTATAGTGACCCTGTTACTGCTAGAACATCAATGATTAAACCAAAACTCCTACTGAAAACGCAGGGAAAGGAACACAGAGGTCTGGTCTGTGTGAAACTGACGCTATTAAAAGTGTGACATGGTGATTGAAGGATTTGTAGATCTTTGTCAGCGTGCACAGCTTGCGCTCCTGTTTAAATCTGCAGGCCGCTGCTGTAAGTTCATATTCTAATTCAGTGTTTTGCATTTTCACTTTGAGCGAGAGAAAAATGACTGCTTTGTTTTGAGCCTGACTTCTTTTTTTTTCCAGCTGTATATTTGTTGAACTCCTGCTTGTACGGCTAATTGTAAATATTAACTCGGAGGTTAAAATTAGCTTTCTGCTACAGCAGCCAATGTTGAGTCAATTGGCATGTTTCAGCTATAAATATCCCTACATGCTAATGTATCTTCATTCATTCATTTCCTTCGGCTTAGTCACTTTATTAATCAGGGGTCGCCACTGCGGAATGAACCGCCAACTTATCCAGCATATGTTTTACATTGGGGATGCCCTTCCAGCTGCAACCCATCACTGGGAAACATCCATACACACACATACACTTTGGTCAGTTTAGTTTCTTCAATTCACCTATAGCGCATGTGTTTGGACTGTGGGGGAAACTAGAGCACTTGAGGAAACCCACACCAACACGGGAAGACTCCTATGAATCTATAATAAACATATATTCCCATTTAATAGAAAAGTTCATGTCTGACCTTCAGTTTTCAGCCTAATATGTTTCAGTT
Source organism: Danio albolineatus (assembly GCA_903798035.1). NCBI lineage: Eukaryota > Metazoa > Chordata > Actinopteri > Cypriniformes > Danionidae > Danio > Danio albolineatus. The sequence goes on along the minus strand of CAIGQQ010030863.1, from coordinate 2,517,171 downwards.
CCTTATAATAAATGAATGTTGACAGTGTTTCCTCTGGGATTTTTTTCCAGCTGTGGCGACAGGCACAGGTCTTCCAACTATCTATGGCGTTATTTCAATGACAAATGTCATGAGCGCAGTATTACAAGATCGAATTCATGTAATACGAGCATGCAAATCTCTTTGCACGCCGATTTCCTCTGTTCATGCACAAAACTTCTTACACGCCCTCAAATATACACTACTCAAGCGCAGATTCTCTTGTGCGCTAAACGCTGCTGAGGTGCGATTTTATTGCGTTTGTGTAACGAGTATATCTCCAACATTTATTATTATTATTATTATTTGCTAGGAATCTATGCCAACCCTTCCCCTCTGCTTCTGCTCTCAATACTTTCCTGTCTCTCCTCCACTATCCTATCCCAGTAAAAGGTGAAACCCACTTAAAAAATAATTATAAAAAAAAATTGATTGGAGAAAGAAGTGGGCCCTGAAGTGAAAAAGGTTGAGACCCCTGCTGTAGACAATCAAAAACAAATATTGCTAAAGGGGCTAATAATATTGACCTTAAAATGGGTTTCAAAAAATTACGCTTTTATTCTAGCCAAAATAAAACAAATCAGACTTTCTCCAGAAGAAAATATATTATAGGAAATACTGTGAGAAATTCCTGAATCTGTTTAACATCATTTGGAAAACACTTTTTAAAACAAAGTAGAATTCACAGGAGGGCGTATAATTTAGACTTCGACTATACGTGTATGCCAGCTGGCTATTATTTACTTTCTGCTCACGTTTGTCATTCGGCTACAGTTCATTTTAAACTTTGATCACTGGACTAGTGCAATCTCAAAATAAAAAAGGGGGAATAAATAGACACATTTACATGTTCGTAGTGCATCCAAACCAATTTTTCCTACTCAGAAATTTCTCTCCAAATGCCGTTTTCAAACTGGATTGATTCAGCACGCACACGGCTGAAAATCTGTCCTCGTACATCCTCACAAAAAAACAGGTTATTGTGTCATAGCGCTCTTCCTGCCTGCGATTACGCTGGCCTCACATGACTCACACACTTAAAACCACACACTCCAACGGGACCACCCCAAATTCAGACAGGCTTAACCCTTGCAGACACAACAGGATTATACCATCTCCAGGAATATCTCAATCAAGCCCAGAACGCCTCTTCGAGTGTCCTTATAAAACTAGGTCTCGCCGGTTCAGCGCTCTGATGAGCACAGCGACTGGGAAACTGTTAATTGTGTGTTTTTTCTTGCGTGTGTGAGACACCCGGGCTGTTGAATTGGACTTGATTAGATTTGTGACTGTCAGACCTCTGGAGATGGAGAGATGGTTGTGAAAGATCAATCAGTGTGATGACAAAAACAATTTCACAGACACTCGGTCTGATTTAATCGGTCTGTCAACATCACTTAACAAATCCAGCATGTTCACATTATTGCACTCGAGTGATACTTTTCCTATTGCGCATATGCATGGTTAGTGATTTCTCCAACCCAGGCTCATTCTGAGAGCATAGTTCGAAGTACGTTTCTGAAGGCCGCTTAATTAGTCCTGGGAGGTACGTCTTTTTGCACTTTTTGTTTTCACGAATCCACGAGAGGCCGCTGTGTATGCTTTTGGACACCTCAAATTTCTGTCGCGAGTGCCTTTCATGCCCGCTGTTCTCGCATAAACCCACCAGAGGCCGCTGTCGACTGACTGTTTGGCTGACTGAATGACAGAGTGACCAATCGACTGACCCACCCTTCTCCTTCCCTAAACCCAATTCAAAATTTTATCGATTGACCCACCCACATACTTCCCTAAACCCGACCAAAAACTTTCAAAAAAGCAATCCAGTTCGGCGCCAGTGGTGGTGTAGTGGTTAGTGCGTCGACACATGCACTCCGGGGCTCCCGGCGACCCTAGTTCGATTCCGCCTCGTGGTCCTATGCCGATCCTTCCCCTCTCTCTGCTCCCCATGCTTTCCTGTCAATTCTCTTTACTGTCCCGTCTAATAAAGGTGAAAACCCCCAAAAAATAATTATAAAAAAAAGCAATCCAGAATAAAAAGGAAAGTCCTCGTCTCGTTTTTACCACGTTTTCAGACTTTACCGCGTTCTCATCCTGTTATTTACTGGTATATTTAATGTTTTGGATTCTGTTTTTGTTTTACCTGCTCCTTGCCGGAATTGCTCCTTGCCGGACTCAAACCCTGTCTTCGTAGTCAACTCCTCTCTGCGTCTCAAGTCCGCTGACAAACACGGCGAGCTAACGGGACAAACTGGTTCGAACTGGGAAGTTGTCCACATGGAGGCAAGCGGTCGGCTGGTAAACGCGAAAAGGAACGACGTCACACCGACCGGTAGCATTCGTTTAAAAAAGCGAAACGCAGCCATACGTACCTCTGACTACGTAATGTGTGGTCTCCAGAAACGTACGTGGGACTACATTTTCACAATGAGCCTGTGTTGGATTACTCTCTAAGTCTTTTAAGTTCAATATATCTTGTATTTTATATCTTGAATTGTATCAATATATCTTGAATTGTATTATGTGCAATGTTGAGTCCGGATTATAGCTTATCAGACACAACGTTGAGAACACGTCATTTTTAGGTTTAATCATTTCATTCGCATGTATTTTTAAAGATCTCGCGCAGTTTTTTTATTCAAAATTGGCGTAATCTCAAATGAAACACAAAGACAGGGAATTTTGTCACTGTTTTGGAGCACAGTAGATATCCTTAAAACTAACATACTGATAGTAACATCTAAAAAAATATATTTTAATTTCACTGAACATTTCAAGAGCATCTAGAGGTTCGAATTGGTAATGTTTGCGGCTTTAAGAAGATTAATTGTATTTAATTTCTAAGCCTCGATCAGCTGGTCGGTCTATGAGCTGACATATGAGCCACCCGCTGATGGATCGACTGATCTACGCGGCTTTGAAACTCTCTTTGAAACGGCAAATAACAACTATTTCTGTTGAGTACATGAACACAATGGCCAATTAGCAGTGTTTAAAACACGCTCAAATGTCAAACGGACATTTAAAAAAAATCTTGACTAGGCATGGGCCGGTATAAGAATCTGGCGGTATGATAACCTTTGATAAAAAATATCTGGGTTTCACGGTATGACGGTATTGTGTTTACTGCTATAAAATATATTCTTTTTAAATGTCTGGCTAAAAAACAAAACCTTTTCCCCCTTTGAACACAATAAATTGTATTTTGAAAAACATTTAAAGTATTTTGGGGCAGTAAACATGTCAGGTTAACCATTCAAGTGAATCATTGACTTTCGCTGTCTTCATTTGTTTCAAAAACAATGATGTCTTTATCATTTTTACCTAAAAAACAAACAAAAAATGTAAATAAAAAAAAATCTTACTCATACCTTAGGAACGGTATTGCAGAAAATGTTGGCGGTATGAAAACCTTGACTTTTCCAAACTGCGATATACCTTGAAAACGGTTATCATCCCATGCCTATTCTGTACTAAATGGTACCGAACTCAATACATTTGACTAGAGCTGAGACTAGTTTTTCTGTGATTATATATTGCGATATGAATATAGTTTCACAAGATGACTCTATTTGGAAAGAATTGCTAATTTTATATTGATTGGAATGATTCGTAGGGGAGTTAATCAGCGTAAAATAAACAAAATGAAACAAAGTAAAATTATTTAAGCACAGATAAAAACAGCAGAACAAAGATGCAATAACCCTTATGGTTTTCGGTCGAGCAGTATACAGAAGAGTACAGAAATTCAATAAGTTAAATGTAAACTAACACTGCATATGGACTTTATTGTATAAAATAATTAAATACAATTAATCTTAGTTAAAGAGGCAAACTTTATCATTTCTTGTGCACAAATGGGTTAAATTCACTTGAAATCTTACAGTCACAGGTCTTAAAAACACATCTAAATTTAAGATGCACCAAACCAGAAAAGAGAAAACGAAGGGCGAAAAACCAAAACACCAAAAATAAATTATGCCAATTATTAGTACCATTGCGTTTATGGCTGTGACTGTGCACTAACCTCACTAAAATCAAATATTTGCAATTGCAAGTTTCAAAGAATATATCAATTATAATTATGAAAATATTTATTTAGCACATTGCAACAATGGGTTATCCATCACTTCTCGGGACAGGGACTTATTACAGTAAAATGTAGCGATTTTATTTAACCCTATATATACATCGACAATATCCTGATTTTTACAACATTCTAACAACCATATCATTTATTAATTTTTTTAATTTAACATAAACCTCACCTAAAGAGACTGGTGGACACAATGTTTTTTAACACAACTCTATTCTTGGTTTAATTTTGGAGACTGCCAATCAGAGATCATTCTCAGTGTTCAGCTGTGGCCTGTATTTATTTTTAACGTATTTGATTGCCATAAAGGTGACAGAAAGTTTAACCTGGTGCTATAAAATCAATCTGCTACAGCTGACGCTATTGCTATGTTGTTAATCTAACGTAAACACACCAATCCTTTGTAAAAATATAAAGAGAAAACATGGGGAGAACATGCAAACTCCATAAAGAAATGCAAATTGGCCCAGCCGGGACTCGAACCAGCGACCTTCTTGCTGCGAGGCGATCGTGCTACCCACTCAGCCACCGTGCCACCCAATAAAAACATGACTCTGTGTGGTAAACACTAAATATAAATGCAAGTACAAGTTTACCAGAACCGGCTTTACTGACAAAATGCGCATGATTTAAAATCTCGCAGCCCTACTCTAATTAAAGAAAGGCTTCACTACATCAGGTCATTTGTAGTTCATTTCTGCATTCCAGTTCCTGTGTTGTGAGCTGGATCTGTTATCAACGACTGCATTCAGCCCAAGACAAAAAAAAAACATCAATAAAGCCAACACGGCACACAGTTTTCAGCGCTCACAGTGCATTGAACTTGAACTATGTGCATTCGCCTGCCAAGTTTTACCCTCACGTGAGCTGGATTTTTTTTCCCCCTCTCCCTCTCTCTTGTTAAGCTCTCCAAAAGCGTAGCCCATAAACATGCCGCTTTTTTTCTTTGAGCTCTGTTGGATCTGCACCATGTCATGATCTGACAGGAGCAGAGGGAACGTTCTCTCTGCATCTCAGTGTGCCAGGGATGTGGAGGAGGACAGGTACACACAGGTACAGGTTACTCTGGTTCAGGGCGGGTCATTGCAAACGTTGCCGTGGGATCTGAAGTGCAGCTTGTCAGGACGTGCAAAGTTCACATTGTAGCTCAGTGTACAGTAGAGAAGATAACTGCAGTGGAGGAAACACTAGTGCTTGTGTTGCACTGATTAGGGATGCACAATATATCTAAAATTGATAATTATCGTAAAAAATATTGGTTAATTTTTTGTCTATTTACGGTTTGAGTTGCATTATGGGATGTTGATGTCTGCTCTGTTGACTTTTAATGTTGAAAATTCAACTCTACGGTTTAACAAAGTGACTTTTAGTGACATTTTAGTATGCATAAGATATTATTTTTAGCAAAATAAAGTCTGTAAAATAAGAGAAAGTGTGCTGGCAGTTTATTACAAGGATTTTGTAACGTAATATGCAACACCAATCCAGACAATATATCATGACAAACTATTAAAAATGTTGATAAAAGTCACTTTTTTGAGCTGTTCAAGGTTAAAAGTTGTCGGGAGAAAGATCAAGATCCCGTAGTGCAATTCAAAAGTAAACAGGGAAAAATAAATAGAAATAAAAACATGAATCATAAAATATGTAAAACTGCTAATTAATCTATTTTTTAAAACTGTGTATATGCAATATCAAAATCTCAGGAAGTGCAATAAATGAAGTTGTGCCAATCATTTGTGAGCTGCATGCATAGGTTTTTATCTAAATCTGGCCAATCAGGTGGGGCCTTTACTTTACTTTAAGGGGAAACTAGAGCTGAAAATTAATACTAATGCTGGGAGACGGGAGGGAAAATTACTACAGCCAATAAGAGACTGAATTCTTGCAGTCATTTCAGCCATTCATGGTGTTTTAAAAATCTATGGGCTGTATTTTAATGATCTAGGCGCAAAGTCTAAAGTGCATAGCGCAAAAGCATTAAGGGCATGTCTGAATATACTTTCGCTTTTTTTAAGGACGGAAAAATATGCTTTGCGCCTCGGTGCATGGTCTAACAGGGTTGTGCTTATTCTCTTAATGAGTTCTGGGTGTGTTTTGAGCATAACGTGCATTAAACTAATGTCTCATCTCGCATTTCCTTTAAGAGTCCGTTGCGTCACACCATGCTGCATTTGCAATTTACATGGCGGATTTTGTAAGTGTAAAAACTGAAGCTTCACTAGCGAGAAAACAGTTAAACAGAGCATCTGCAGCGCAAGGATAAAGAACGAGCCTCCTCCATTCTGCCTCTTTACTGTCTCTTTACTTTTACTCTTTACTTTACTCCTTTACTTTGGTGGAGTAAGGAAACTCACTCCATTGAAGACATCCATCAGTCTACATGTTTAATTTTGTTTGTTATAGCAAAGATTTGTGTCAAAAATATTTCTAAATTCAGCTCTAATCTCCTGCAAAGGAATAAATGAATAATAATAACGAAGTGTGGTCGAACAGCTGAGTTATATCCAAACACACGACCTGTTCTTATGCCCCATATGGTGATGCAGACGTCTCCAAAACCCCACAGGTGGACAAATCTACACTTGTGTTAATTAAAACTCATATAAATATGCATATAATAAATAATACTGCTGATAATAATAACATTATACTAATGCAGATTGTCATGAATGAACTGAAAAAAAAGCCCCCCGAGATGAGGCATAGAGGCAGTGGTTTTTATATTTGAGTAGAAAATAATCATTTTTGGAACATTTTAATCATTTAATTGTTTTCATCTGTAAAGATATTTGTGTGTTGCTGTTCATCCTGTGTGTATTCAGCAGTGTGTGTGTGTGTGTGTGTGTGTGTGTGTGTGTGTGTGTGTGTGTGTGTGTGTGTGTGTGTGTGTGTGTGTTTGTGTGTCACATATTATGTCAAAACAAACTTATTTTGGATGCATTTAAACGTGAATAGTCTTTGCCCAGCCCTTATTATTGTTATTGTTATTATTATATTATGCCAAAATATTAAATTGATACTTTGAGATCCTTTTGCAGTTTGGTGTAAATTTTACTTTGAGTTTGAATTGCTAATAAATATCGACTGTAAAATAAAAGCCCTTAGCCAAAACCAAAACCAAAAAAAGCCACTAACATCTACCCCGCATAAGCTCGCTGAACAAATAAAAATTAAGATTATTTTGTTCTAAAAATAATCTT
>CAIGQQ010030863.1:2493890-2509454 GCA_903798035.1 Danio albolineatus | reverse complement strand
GTTGTGACCTGTATTTGACTTTAGGCATAAATGAGTATTACAGAAAGTGTGCTTTTTTTTGGATTTCGCACTGACAATACATGCTATGGCTAGTCATATAACATCACTAGGCCAGTCATGATATCTATTTTTTGATGTGTGATGTATTGCATCAAAATAAATTATGATTTAAACGATATTATTGTCATTTTAAGACCGTTTTATGCCACTCGTTATATAATGACAGAATGACAATATAATATTATCACAATGCAAGTACACTCTTCCAAAGATCACATTTAATTATAGTAATTTGAACAATTTAAAGGGCCATGAAACGCCCTCTGGCCCCGTTTACACTAGTGCGTTTTAGTTTTAAAACGGCGTTTTAGCATGAAAACGGTCCGCGTCCACACTAGCATTTCACTCAGTGTTTCTGAACAGATCTCCGTTCACACTACTCCACCAGAAACGTATATCACGTGACCATTCGTGCACTAGGCATGCGCGTTCAAGTATAAACAGGAAGCATGTGTCTCGCTCGGCATTTGGTTATTGTTAGTCAACAAACGCTGTTTGAACGATGAACGCGATGGCAAAGAAAGCAAGAGAGGTCTTTTTGTGGACAGACGACGAGGTCGAGTTGTTACTTAAAGTAACAAATGAATATAAAACATCCATGGCTATCGAAAATACAGTGTTTACAGTGAAGGCTGGTCTGCCGTCTGCCGGTGACGTTATAGTCATGTGATAGGGGCTTGACGAATAAGGGAAGGATACGCAATGACCCAAAAGCCCCAATCAAGTAGCGAATCTCAGCAGCCACACCTCTGTTTTCAAATGTCTCCATTTCCCCCATCCACACTGAGACGCAGCAGCAGCGTTTTAGAATGAAAACAGCCTCTCCAGCGTTTCCAAAACGCTTCGTTTTCGCGGCTCGAAAACTCCGGCGTAGTGTGGACGGATGGCGTAACCGTAGCAAAACTTATGCGTTTTAAAACGAAAACGCATTTGTGTAAACGGAGCCTTAGTCTCACACCCATTGTGTGCACGTTCTCACCTTTAGTCACATTGTAACCTCTGATCTCGGGTCAGTATCTGAAGTCGTTGCTGTTGTGACCTGTATTTGACTTTAGGCACAAATGAGTATTACAGAAAGTGTGCTTTTTTCGGATTTTGCACTGACAATACACGCTATGGCCATGATACCTATTTTTTGTTGTGTGATGTATTGCATCAAAATAAATTACGATTTAAATGATATTATTATCATTTTAAGACCGTTTTATGCCACTCGTTATAAAATGACAGAATGACACTATAATATTATCACAATGCAAGTACACTCTTCCAAAGATCACATATAATTATAGTCATTTGAACAATTTAAAGGGCCATGAAACGCCCTCTGTCTCCGCAGGGTGTTTTCACACCTCTAGTTTAAAAAAAGCGGGTGAGTTCAGCTTTGTTTAAGTGGGAGTTTCCTCCAGCGCCTAGACTGCAGCTCTGCACAAGATGTCTGGCCATAGGAGAAATGGTCGTGCTCAATTGAGCCTGGTTTCTCTCCAGGTTTTTTAATTCTTCACTTTTGCCAATTGGTGAAGTTTTTTTCCTCGCCGCTGTCGTGCTTTGGCTTGCATGGTTTGAGACTTGTAGAGCTGCGCATCGGTGGATTACTTTTCAGTATTTGGACTCTCAGCAGTGAATAATAAACCACGCTGAACTGAACTAAACTGAACCTCAACACTGAAAACTGGACTGACACTGTTTCAATTTTTTATAATGCATGTGAAGCTGCTTTGACACAATCTACTTTGTAAAAGCGCTATACAAATAAAGATGAATTGAATTGAGTAGTCAAAGAGGGAAGGGTTTGCAAGAAAAGAAGAGTTTCAGTATGTGCACGACAGCATCAACACTAGCGCAGACGCATGGGAGATAGACAGTGACTACGTTTACATCTGAATAAGACAATAATATGATGACCATGCGAATGTGGCAGCAGACTTGGAGACTCATCAGACCAGGCAACGTTGCGTATGTCATAAAGCGTGAATCATCTCAGACTGGTTTCTTGAACATGACAATGTGTTCACTGTACTCAAATGGCCTCCACAGTCACCAGACTCAATCCAATAGAGCACCTTTGGGATTTGGAGGAACGGGAGATTCGCATCATGGATGTGCAGCCGACAAATCTGCAGCAACTGCGTGATGCCATCATGTCAATATGGAGCAAAATCTCTGAGGAATATGTCCAGTATCTTGTTGAATCTACGCCATGAAGGATTAAGGCAGCTCTGAAGGTAAAAGAGAGTTCAACCTGGTACTAGTAAGGTGTACCTAATAAAGTGGCCGGTGAGTGTATATTGTCATGTTGCACAGCCCCAATACAAGCAGCTCTCAAAGGTGAAACAAAAAAGGTTTAATTAATATGGTTTAAGATGTCTCCCGAACAAACATTTCACTGGATCAGATTTTGATTTTGTGCTACACTTCATAACGGAGAATATTAGTGTACGCTTTCTGGAGATCTCAATTATTGCGATTGTGAGGATCGACAGGAGGCTTTTGTTGCGTCGTGTCCCTTTAAATCTTTAGCCGCAGAGCTGCTGGAAAGTTCGATTCAGCCCATCTCTGCTGGAGCCATCGAGCGCCTCGGGCTTTCACAGGGCTTTTGTTCAAATGTATTTGAGTGAATCTGAGTGTGAAGGTGTCAAACGGTCCCCATTATGGCTCAAGCAGTCAGCGAACCCAAAAACGGCCTGTTAATAAAGCGGATAGCTGATCACAGAGTGGTGTTTTTACAGCGGTGGAAAAAAAGAGGTGGTGTGGATCTGAAATAGAAGGGAAGATAAAACATAAGAGGTGTTGGACTGTCCTGTTGTCTGAAACAGGAAGTTCGCTCCCTCGTGACCTCCTGCTGTCGAATTCCTGTTTTGGCGACCCTGGGGTCAAATTGAACAGTCCCAGAGCTCATCTCTCCTGTCGTCTTCTTCCTTCCTCCGAGATTTGCACTAATTTAAGCCACTTTTAACCTGTCAATAATAATAATAATAGGTCAGGTGGTCATATGACACTCTCTCTCATCCTCTGCATCCTGTGTGCAGAGCTGTAGGTCAGCATGGCCTGTGTTTCCTTGGCCTTTTCCTCTTGGATTCAAGCTGAAGTCTCGCCTTCCTGTGTTTTTGATTTACCAAACACTGAATATCACAGTAAGCTGTAGTGCTGCACAATATATCGCTTCAGCATCGATATTGCAGTGTGGGAATCTGCAGTAGTCACATAGCAGAATCTGCAATGCTAAAGGTCCTGCTATGTTTCAAACTAAATCAAAAATAGAACTGAAATTGTTATTTCAGACTAAATCCAGCCAAAGTAAAGTTCTCATTGAACTTGTTTCGGCTGTTCGAAACCGCTCACCAAAGCAAACCATTGAGGAGGATTGTGTTTTGACTCCAAAAAACCATTGAACTACTATTGGTTTTGCTGGGTTTACGCAATCGGTGGGTGTCCAGAGCTGTAGGTCAGCATGGCCTGTGTTTCCTTTGTCTTTTCCTCTTGGATTCAAGCTGAAGTCTCGCCTTCCTGTGTTTTTGATTTACCAAACACTGAATAACACAGTAAACTGTAGGGCTGCACAATATATCACTTCAGCATCGATATCGCAATGTGTGCATCCACAGTAGCCACATCACAGAATCTGCAACGCTAAAGGCCCTGGTAACACAATGTAATTTAATCATTCATTCATACGTTTTCTTGTCGGCTTAGTCCCTTTATTAATCCGGGGTCGCCACAGCGGAATCAACCGCCAACTTATCCAGCATATATTTTTTACGCAGCGGATGCCCTTCCAGCCGTAACCCATCTCTGGGAAACATCCATACACACACATTCACACTCCTAAACTACGGACAATTTAGCCTACCCAATTCACCTGTACCACATGTCTTTGGACTTGTGGGGGAAACCGGAGCACCTAGAGGAAACCCACACAACCACGGGGAGAACATGCAAACAGAAATGCCAACTGACCCAGCCGGGGCTCGAACCAGCGACCTTCTTGCTGTGAGGCGAACGTGCTACTCACTTCGCCACCGTGGCGCCAATGTAATTTAATGTGTGGGATAATATATAGCACATTTACTGGATATGGCCATACACCCAAAGTGCTTCACAATCATGAGGGGGGTCTCTCCACTCCACCACCAGTGTGCAGAATCCACTTGGCAGTCACAGGATAACAGCGCCAGTGCGCTCACCACACACCCGCTATAGGTGGAGTGGAGAAACAGTGATCGAGCCAATTCAGTGGATGGGGATGATTGGAAGGACATGGCCGATGGAGGAATTTGGCCAGGACATGGCTGTTACAGCCCTTCTATTTATAAGAAGTGCCATGGGTTTTTTAATGACCATTGAGAGTCAGGACCTCAGTTTAACATCTCATCCAAAAGACGACTCTTATACAGTGGTTCCTCGTTATTTGTGGGAGTTCTTTTCTAAAAATAACCTGCAATAGGCGAAATCTGCGAATTAGTGAGCTTTATTTTTTTTTACAATTATTACTGTATAGATGTTTTAAGGCTGTAAAACCCCATGATTACACATTTTATACACTTTTCTCTGACAGGCATTGACATTTTCACACTTTACTCTCTTGTTTAAACGCTCTCAAAGTTCAAACCTTTGTAGAAAAATAAGTCTAGTATTATTAAATGAAACCAAAGATCTAAACCATTTGATCTTCATTCATTTATTTCACAATGGCGCCATACAGCTGCATAACTTCAACCTTCCTTTAGCATGTCCAGAAGTTTAACTTTTTGTGCGATGGTTAGCATCTTTCTCTGCCTTTTGGGTGATGCCGCAGGTGCCTTTGACGATGCAGAACGTTTCATTGACATTGTGGGAAGAAAATTTGCGGCACTTCAGATTCACACTGCTAGCGATCGAAGATTTATGTAAAATTGGCAAGCTGAATGCGTTCTGTACTGTACAGAAGACATGGCACGGAGGATATTGGTTGACAATGGCCTACAGGAAGGACGCAGAACACAATGCGCAACACCATGCACTGTAAAAAATGCATGTCAAATTGCACGAAAAATATCCATGAAACTGCGAGGCTGCGAAAGGTGAACCGCGTTATAGAGAGGGACTCTGTACTTCAAACAAAATCGTAGAAAGAACTGAAATTATGTCATTTCAAACTAAATCCAGCCTAAGTAAAGTTCTTATTGAACTTGTTTCGGCTGTTCGAAACCGCTCACCAAAGCAAACCTTTAAAGAGGATTGTGTTTAGACTCCAAAAAACCATTGCGCTACTATTGGTTCGCTGGGTTTACACAATCGGTGGGTGTCCAGAGCTGTAGGTCAGCATGGCCTGTGTTTCCTTTGTCTTTTCCTCTTGGATTCAAGCTGAAGTCTCACCTTCCTGTGTTTTTGATTTACCAAACACTGAATATCACAGTAAGCTGTAGTGCTGCACAATATATCACTTCAGCATCGATATCGCAATGTGGGAATCTGCAGTAGTCACATCTCAGAATCTGCAATGCTAAAGGTCCTGCTATGATTCAAACAATATTGAAAAAAGAACTGAAATTATGTCATTTCAAACAAAATCCAGCCTTAAGTTCTTATTGAACTTGTTTCGGCTGTTCGAAACCGCTCACCAAAGCAAACCTTTGAGGAGGATTGTGTTTTGACTCCAACAAACCATTGCGTTACCTTTAGTCTGCTGGGTTTATGCAATCGGTGGGTGTCCAGAGCTGTAGGTCAGCAGGGCCTGTGTTTCCTTTGTCTTTTCCTCTTGGATTCAAGCTGAAGTCTCACCTTCCTGTGTTTTTGATTTTACAAACACTGAATAACACAGTAAACTATATTACTATACAGCGTCTATATTACAATGTCTGCATCCACAATAGTCACGTCTCAGAATCTGCAACGCTGAAGGTCCTGGTGCAGTCCCTCGTTATTCGTAGGAGTTACGTTCTAAAAATAACCTGCAATAGATAAAATCTGTGAATTTGTCCGCTTTATTTTTTACAGTCATTATAGATGTTTTTAGGCTGTAAAACCCAACCACTACACACTTTTTCTGTTCTCTGACAGGCATTAACATATTCAAATTTTTCTTTATTCATTCATTTATTCCACAATGGCGCCGTACAGCCGCTAACTTCAACCTTCTTTTAGCATATAGCAGTGTGAATCTGAAGTGCTGCAAATTTTGTTCTCACCATGTCAACGAAATGTTTTGCACCGTCAAAGGCAGAGAAAGATGCTAACCGTCGCACAAAAAGTTGAACTCCAAACCGTGCCCAGGCCCATTTCCTGGATCGTTTGAGAAGTGTGAGTGCTCTGAATCAGACTCAGGCACGGTACAGTCAGCTGGCCCTGGTCCAGTTGGAAGGGCTCAGTACTCAATACGCTTGTAGTGTGAGTGCAAAGTGCGCCTGAGCCCAAAACTGAAGAGCAGACGTGACTTTTGGGGACTGTTTGATATGGATTTAGTAATCGTTCTTATTGTTTAATGAACACAAGCTGTCGTAGATTATTAAAGACGCAAACCCCTCACTGCACCACAGCTGCAGCTTCAGCAGACCTCCTCATTCCTGCAGCACGAGGACTTTATGATTGTTTATGAGCGCCAAAGGTGGCTGATCTGTTCGGGGGAATATCTGACTGTGTGTCACTGCATATCAAACCACTGAAACCATAGATTGGTATAAAGAAATGTCCACTGTGCTGAGCGAGAGCGCTTCTCTTAACAGAACAGCGCATCATCCGTGACGTAAGCGTGCTCAGGCCCGAATGTAATGTGAGTGCGGGCCGTCAGGGGAAACAGGAGGGGGGACAAGCGTGCTTTGGCCTGGTTCAATGCAACTGTACATAGTGTGAGTACACCCTGAAAAGGTCAAGATCCTACTTTATATATTATGTAAAATCTTGGACACTTGGACTTTTTAATCTTGGACTCAAGTTGGACTCAAAGAATTATTTAATAATTACTAAAAAGTCTAATGAAATACAACTTGTGTTTTTTTTTTTTTTTTTTTGTCTGAATGGTTTTCATTGTGTTAATTGTATTTGTATTGTTCTAAATTGGTTTGGCCCCTGAAGATTAGTCAGTGAAGCTGACGTGGCACTAAATAAAAGATATGATATGATTATTTTTGAAGGAAGTGTGGACTTCAGCACAATGCGTTCATTTCACAACCTGAACGCATTATCATCATGATCGTTGGACACATCACACACTTGTTGGGAAACAGATTATTAATATTAGGTTAATTGGCATGCAGATTGTTTTAATTAATAAATAAGACGCAAATTATGCCATTTTAAGATGTTATTTTGATTATTCAGTGTACTACAAAAGACTAGCAGGCTTTTAATGCTCATAACCAAACATATTTGCAGATACAATATTCTGCATACAATAACTGCATTGTGTTTGGCCGGATATTAAAATGTTACTCTTTTTAGCGTAAATGCAAGTATAAACTCAGGAATTAGTCATTTTGTACATTTTATTTTTTATTGTTTTGAGCTTGATTTATCAACCAAGTGAACCAGAACCAACTTGGCTAAACTGTCTTCACATTAGAGCTGCACGATTTATCGAAAAAAGATCGCGATCTCGATTCGACCCCTTAGACCATGGATGCCCAAAGTAGGGCCCACGAGCCAAAGTTGGCCCATTATAACCTTTGTTTTGTTTTGACCCACCATCCAATCTGAGAGGAGAGTGAAACTGATGCAGAGGGTTGAGTCGAATACCTTTAACACCGAGATCGCCATTTCTAATTTGACGTAACCTTTTTTGTTCGGACTCAAACCTTCATAGCCGGCCTCCTTCAGCGTCACAAGAATTACAGTTCAAAACACAAAATAAAAGTTAACAATATGTAAAGGTGTAGCATTTTGAGGGGAAGAGCAGCACACACACTCGTTTCTCCCTCTCCTCACACACGCAGACTGACTCCCGCAGCGCACACACTGGGGAGTTGGGGTGCAGCTCTTAAAGGGCAACACACATACATAATGTGGTACATAGTAGTGGACGTTACACTATGCAGAGGACACCAGCGAGCAAATCAAGGCAACAGCTGGTGTAATTCTGTTATAAATTAGACTGTTTTGTTTTTTACTGTAATAAGTTTATTATAAAATGTAAAAAAACCCACAGTATTAGTAAATATAAAACAATGTTTTCTTGTCATTTTTAAACATGATTAAATAAATTAGAAAATTAGCCATGGAAACTGTATTTATCTTTAGCCCAAAAGCCTCAATCAAGTTTGGTAATCGGCCCTTCATAAGAAAAGGTTTGTGCACCCCTGCACTAGACGATCTTAATCCTGCATTTCTACGATTCTGCCAATCATATTTTCAATTTCAGAAAAGAAGCATAAAGGCGGCCGCAAAAGTCTTCACCTTGTTTTACATACATTGTTCAGCAACATGGACACCTCCAAATGGCGTTGAAAGAGTCACATACTGTTTTTATATGGTATAATTCATCCAAAAATGTCATTTCTGTCTTCATGTACATGTAATGATGTATTTACGGCTGCGAAATCACACTTGACGTAAGCTGACCGTTAGCTGTTACCACAGAGAGGGCGGGCGCGCACCTATGATTGACGTCTACTTTAGTTAACAGAACCTGCACAGGCTGTGAATAACAGCTAATAAAGTTGTAAATAACATTCAGTTTGTGGCACAGAGTGGTCATTTAGGAGTCGCAAGGGGAAGTATGAACCACACAGTGAAAATGAAAGGCACATCATTTAAATGATCACATCGCATTTTAGAGTAATGATTACGACAAGCATTTAATATGTTTTTCTTTCATAGCAAACACAGAGTGTTGTGCAGGAGAAGAAGTGTTTAACAGTGTCAGTATAACAGCTCTAGCCTATATAATGTTGAATATAATGCAAGAGGGAATCTGATAATGACAGATGTCTGATATTAATAGTAGAAAAACTGGTCTAATAATGTTGTCAATGACAGATTGCAAGCATATCTCTCAAACATAATAATTCAACATCAGAATTATGAATAGTTCTATTCTGAATTAACAAGAATAATAGCCTATACTCACATTTAATCTTTATTTTACATCTACAGAATCGTGAGAAAACCCTACCTTTTTTTAAAGATTTTTGCCAGAATAGTGCAGCTCTACTTTACATTTATCGTTTAGTTGAGTAACGAATACATTTTTGTGTTTTTATTGTATTTTTCCTGCTTTTTTTATCAGCCGAATAGGCTCTTAATTTCATAATGTCAGCATTTGCTTTTGAAAACCAAAAAAATCCTCTTTTTATTAATTCATTCATTCATTTTTCGGCTTAGTCTCTTTATTAATCTGGGATCGCCACAGCGGAATGAACCACCAACTTATCCAGCATTTGTTTTACGCAGCAGATGCCCTTCCAGCAGCAACCCATCTCTGGGAAACATCCATACACACTCATTCATACACATACTCTACAGACAATTTAGCCTACCCAATTCACCTTTACTGCATATCTTTGGACTTGTGGGGGAAACCGGAGCACCCGGAGGAAAACCACGCAACCACGAGGAGAACATGCAAACTCCACACAGAAATGCCAACTGATCCAGCCGAGGCTCGAACCAGCGACCTTCTTGCTGTGAGGCGACAGCACTACCTACTGCGCCACAGTGTCGCCATCCTGTTTTTGGTACATTGTAAAACTCTCGATCAACACTGGCAAGTCATTACGCAGTGAATGTCAAGCAGATTGTGATGTTTTAACTTTTGGCTGACTGAATAATTGAAAAGATGTTGTAAAACTATTGATGATGGTCTATAAAACACATTTCATTAGCCTGCAGAGAGCTTTTTACTCCTGTTTGCTTTGTGCTGCGATTTGAAATTTAGCAACAAATCACTGACTGTAAATAAATGCGTTCCAGCGTCTGCTGCATTTCTGTGTTCTTGTGCCAGATTTATTCACATTTGCTGTTGCTTGATTATAATATAGGGCAACATGGTGGCTCTGTTGTTACCACTGTCGCTTTACAGCAAGAAGGTCGCTGGTTTGAGTCCCTGCTGGCATTTGTGTGTGGAGTTTGCATGTTCTCGCCGTGTTGGCGTGGGTTTCCCCCACAGTCCAAACACATGCGCTGTAGGTGAATTGAATAAACTAAATTTGCCATAGTGTATGAGTGTGAATGAAAGTGTGTATGGGTGTTTCCCAGTACTGGGTTGCAGCTGGAAGGGCATCCGCTGTGTAAAACATATACTGGATAAGTTGGCAGTTCATTCTGCTGTGGCGACCCCTACTGAGTAAAGCTGGATTTATACTTACGCTTGGCACCTCACGAAACAGACGAGGCTTTTATACTCGCCGCGTTCACCGTTGTGATATTCTTTAAAACGTCAGGGGGCGCTCAAATTAAACTGACCATAAAGTCAGACGGATAAACAGAGAAGTAGAAAGTTTCAGGAACTACGTCATATCATTAACATTATTGATGTTTATTAAGCTAGTTATTTTTATTATTTTTATAAATTATTTTAATGATTATAAAGATTTTTGTAGCCATTCAAGATTTTTTTAATCAAACTTTGATGCATCACTTGCTTTTGTTCATATCTCGGACAGTTTTACCTATTAAAGTGTATTAAAATATTAATGACAACAGAACATGGGTTGCTCTACAAATATATTTTTTTATTATGGCAAGAATAAAAGCAAAAGGTACACTTACTAAATAATACAGATGTTTGTTTTTTTTATTTATTTAGTCCGCTCCACAATTCACACATTACTGGCTAGTTTCTGTCCTCTTCTTATGCTAAAAAGGCAATAATAATCCAACATTCCTGACCATTATCACCATAAAGCCTAGAAAAATGGCATCATGTTGTAAACCGGTTCCTGTCCAGTTATCAAGGAAATAATTTGTTACGTCATTATAGTTTTGTTACTATTAAATTGGTTTAAATTCAATTGTAATATATACATCAGTGTTAAACCTATGACTGGTGGAAAAACATATTCTGTAATTGTGTACCTGTGTCTCCATTGGCCTCTTTTGGCTTTAATAAACTCATCCCTCAGGTTTTTCCAAACCTTTTAACAAAAACTCTCCTCCTTTCTCACTGCTGTTGCAATTTCTAGCCAAGAATTATTGATCACCTGGTTATCTCTGTGATCACTGATCATAAAGATATCTTTACATTCCTACCTGTTTCAGACAAAATCTCTTCAAAGTATTTCATATTCAACCCAAATCAGACGCGGCGCCGCACGCTATGTTCGCTCGAGTATCAAAAAATCCCATGCGCTCCGCCAACCGAAATCATGTCGCGCGCACCCAAAGCGAACATCCGGAAACTCCGCGATGACGCCATATTTGCCGCGCGCACTCAAGCGAACTAGCGGACACGTCGAGTATAAACTAGGCTTAAAGGGACTAAGCCGAAGGAAAATGAAATGATTATAGTGGAAAACAAATGGTAGATGTGTCTGAACCGTGATTGTTTTAAATCCTTTTTATTATTATTATTTTATTATTCACACTCCTTTGAATCTTTACTTCATTAAAATTATTTTATTTATATTAATTATTTATAACTCAGTGCTGTTTAATGGAGAGATTTTATTCAAACCTAATAGTTTAAAAAATTTTTTTTTTTTTGTCTTCGTCATAATGATAAGATAGATATTTACGTTAGATGTCGCCTACCCTGTTGTTGTCTATTAGAAGGAATGCGTCAATAGAGCCACCATTTTAGTACAGGGTAGCGCTCCTTTGAAATGAATGTGAGACCAAAGTGCAGTGGAGGACTGTGGCCATCCAGAGCCAGAGATATACACATATATGCATATATCTATGATCGGGAGTTTTTTATTATTATTATTTTTTTATTATTTAATTAGACAGCGGCGAGGAAAAAACTTGGATTAAAAAACCTAGAGAGAAACCAGGCTCAGTTGGGCATGACCATTTTTCCTATGGCCAGACGTCTTGTATAGAGCTGGAGAAGCTGGGCATCAGTGAGACTCGTCTGTCCTTGGAGCGTCACAGGAATCAGACTCATACTCTCTACTCCTCTATACACCACAGCAGCTGCTCAAGATACGGCCTGGTCCAGGATTATGGAACCTTGGGACCGTCTCGTTGTGGGTCTTGGATCGCATCAGTGGCGCTGCATAGTCTCTGAGGGCCTCAGGATGGGTATCCCCAGGTGGAAATAGAGAGTAAAGAGAATAATTAGCGCAGCTACTGTCTATAGCGTATATAAACACTATGAGTCTCCGTTATGAACCACTCGTTCACTTAGTCGAAAATATAACAAGTTTCTGGCACTGCAGCATCTTGTTGTGATATGTCATTTACATGGTTTGCTTATTTAACAAAACTAGCATAAACCTAGTATTTAGTGCGAGCTGGTGCTACTTTGCCTTATGGTCAGTGCAGTGAGTGACTATATTATCATCAATACTTGTTTAGCACAAAAGTTCGTAACATACAAAAACAATTAAATGTTCTGTGTTTATGCTTCATTTTCTTTGTTTGCTTGTTACTGTACCCCGTACGCAGCGCTAAAGTCCAGCATCTTCACATTGGCTTTAGTCTTGACTAGTGCGGTTGAATGACATTTGTCCTGGGAGCACTGTACAAGTATGGCGACGCTATTGACGCATGCTCCGGTGCATAATATTCATTCATTAATTCATTTTCCTTCGCTTAGTCTCTTTCAGAGGTCGCCACATCGGAATGAACCGGCAATTATTCCGGCATATGTTTTATGCAGCGGATGCCCTTACAGCCACAACCCAGTACTGGAAAACACCCATTCGCATTCATTCTCACACACACACACACATACACTTCAGAGAATTTAGCTTACCCAATTCACCTACAGCGCATGTCTTTGGACTTGTGGGGGAAACCGGAGCACCCAGAGGAAACCCATGCAAACTCCACACAGAAATGGCAATTGATCCAGCTGAGGCTCAAACCAGCGAGCTTCTTGCTGTGAGGCGATTGTGTTACTCACTGCGCCACCATGAGGTTTCCCCAAATAAAATAGATTCAAAGGAGGACTAATGATTTAGTGTGTCCGTGTACAGCTGTGTATATTTGTGCATTGTGTTTTACTCTAGATGCGGTACATCATGCATCATTCTTATGTTGCCGCCGCACATGACATGTTGATTATCGTCCTATTACTGGGCTGCTGTACAGTGTTGATATTTCATTTAGTTGTTGACACGCTGCTGTAAATTTCACCGTCTCTCTCCTTGTGTGGTTGTGACTTTGCACACGTAGGCTTGTGTTTGTGTGTGTGTGTGTGTGTGTGTGTGTGTGTGTGTGTGTGTGTGTGTAAGGGCATGCTGGGAGTGATCTTTGGAGACAGAATGAATGCGTTCTCCTCCCTGAGTGTTTGAAGTTCAGCTCACGCGTGCGACTGAAGATTTCCAGTAATGCACTGAGGAACCAAGAGCTCTGTATTTGCTCTCTGAGCGTTGTTAATAAGAACGGTTCATGTTTATATCTGTGTTAAAAGACTGATATTAAAGGGGACCTATTATGCAAAAATCACTTTTATAAGGGGGTTTAAACACAGTTGTGTGGCAGCGGTGTGTGAATATAACCAGCATCTAGTGGTAAAAATGAATTAATTCTATTCTTTGTAATCAAACTTGATATAAACAGGGTGCAGAAACACTTTGATTGACATTCTCCCTTTGTATGTGTCATCAGAGGGGGAAAGCCCCGCCCTATAGTGATGATCTCTGCCTCATTAGCATAAACAGCCCTGAGTGAGAAGCAGCCATCCGCCGTTAGAGGTTTCTCCAGCTGAAGAGAATGTCAGTGACTGTGAAAATTATAAATGTGGAGTTTTAGGGTGCTTTCACACGTAGACTTTTGTTTCGGAAACTGGTGCCTTTCCCCTGTTAGCGCGGTTATATATAGGCTATTAAATATATTTTATTTATTCAAACTAGCCTATATTAAATTAAACCACAATCTGTATTTTACCATTCGTCTTTGGCATTAAAGAATTATTGAACAGATTATTAATAACTTCTCAAAGAACATTGTATTGAGCTCAGTGAAACGTTTTAGGTCAAATAGGCTATTTAATATTAGAGCAATAGGATATTGCCGACTCACCGCAGCCATGTCTAAACTGAAACTCTTATCAGAAAACAATAAACGCATATGCCAAGCGCAACGTTGTGTTACATCTCATCAAATACAGATGTGACAGTGTTGATGATTACTTTTGTGATGATCATCAGACCTGAAGCCGCGCAGCGATCACTGAACAAAAACATGGAAAACTTCACCGTATAAACAGTCACATGCTGGCGGCGGGTCCTCCATCCGCCTCCCGTCTGAAAGGACCGTAATGCATTCTTTTTTCTTCCATGCGTAGATAAATATAATTTAATTTGCTTTCATCCATGTATATTATATCCATTTTGCGGTAGTCCTGCGAGCCAAGGATAACGGCATGACCCCGAAGTCACAGTCAAATCCTGTCCTGCGCCGCACTGTAGCATGGAGTCTTGTATGAAATAATTTGGTCTCAGCACCTATTTAGCTGTAAGAGCGCTGTGATTTGCATTGGTTTGAATTATCCAAGATCAAACGTAATGCAAACGCAGTAGGTTATTAAATAAAGTTAAAAAATAAGCCAAAAGGTTATTAAATATGTTTAGATATGGTTAAATATAGTAAAAATATATTATATATGTATAAACATATATATAACTGCATTCTTTCATCTGAGAAATATTGCTAAGCTACGAAGTATGCTATCCATCTCAGATGCAGAAAAGCTAGTTCATGCTTTTATGACTTCCAGGCTGGATTACTGTAATGCTCTGCTCGCTGGTCGCCCAGCCTCCTCTATTAACAAACTTCAGCTAGTACAAAATGCAGCCGCCAGAGTTCTTACCAGGTCTAGAAAATATGATCATATCACCCCAATTTTATCCTCGTTACACTGGCTGCCTGTTAAGTTTCGTATTTAGTTCAAAATATTACTTCTTACATATAAAGCATTAAATAATCTAGCTCCTGTTTATCTAACCAACCTTCTGTCTCGCTACAATCCAACCCGCTCTCTAAGATCTCAAAACTCAGGGCTTCTAGTAGTACCCAGAATAGCAAAATCAAATAAAGGGGGTCGAGCCTTCTCATTTATGGCTCCTAAACTCTGGAATAGCCTTCCTGACAATGTCCGGGGCTCAGACTCACTCTCACAGTTCAAAACTAGATTAAAGACCTATCTTTTTAGTAAAGCATACACTCAATACATCACTTAGCGGTATGATGCACGAATGTGCTCCACGCATCCCCTTTATATACACTATGAACTGCAGCTACGCTAATTATTTTCTTTGTTCTCTATTCCAACTGGGGATACTCATCCCGAGGCCCCCAGAGACTATGCAGCGCCACGGATGCGATCCAAGACCCGTGACGAGACGATCCCAAGGCTCCTTAACCCTGGACCAGGCTGTATCCTGAGCAGCTGCTTGGCGGAGTAGCAAGCAAGAGACGGATTCC
>CAIGQQ010030863.1:2452656-2465881 GCA_903798035.1 Danio albolineatus | reverse complement strand
TAAATCCTCAAAGCACTTTATACTTAAAAAATACAAGGACGGCAGGAAAAAAAACTATATACAAATAAAAAATAATATATAAATTTTATATATATATAAACTTGTTTTTGTTACGATTTTTAATAATCTTCAACTTAAAGGGCCACGAAACCCCCCTGGCTACGCTGGGTGTTTTCACACCTACAGTCTGGAAAAGCTCAGGAAAGTGGGTGTGTCCAGCTCTGTTTAGGTGGGAGTGTCGGGGGAGGGAATGAGGGAAGGTTTTGCATAAAGATGGGAGTTTCCATTTGTGCACGCGCTCATTTTCAAAAAAACGACGCACAAAGGCGCAGGGGGAGAAATGACTGTGTGAAGTGACATCAGTAATCTAATTATTAGCCAAATTATTAATTTGTTGACTTTAGCGGCAGTTTGGCACTTATACTTTAATCCAGGAACATTTCCTGCATGTCCCCCGTGACAAACTAGATGTGAGAAACTATTGAGAGTGTTGTTTTAATGTAGTGTTTGATACCGCGCGGCGTAAGGGAGTAATAAAATCCCTCCGCAGACTATCCGGTCACAAAATGCGGCGAAAATTCTACACAAAAGTAATTGTTTGACTGCAGTGTTTACACTCGGAGAGCAGAATGTACAGCGGATCTTTCAGTCTTTAATATTGTACGGATATTAACCTGCTGTAAACTCAGTAACAGTTCATCATTTTGACAAAGGTCTGTCTTTAAACACTGACAGAGTTACGAACTCTATGAACTACTAACTAACTACGAACTGAATAAACAAAAAGCACTGATGGCTTACCAAATCTGTAGACAATCCACATTAACTGGAGCGGCGTCTGCTTTATAAGGAGACGAGTGGCAAAACAATTTCCAGATGCGGAAAGCTCTCGGGTGAAGAGATAAAGTTCCTTGCAGACACATTTCTGCTGCGCGCGCGTGTCCAGCTAAGTGTCCAATGAAGACTAAACCTTCTCTACCATGGCTACAGCTGCAGCACATAAATACAACACTGGCGACCTGCGTCTCCTTCCACTTGTTTTGGAAGCACAACGTGGCGTCTCTGCCGTCTCACTGCAACACATACACACAAACAGTCTTCGAAGCTCTCGTGCATATTAATGAGTTGCACCGCAAACCCAGCAGAGCCCGCTGATTGGCTTGAACAAAGGCTATGTCATGAATTAATGCTGCACGCTCACTGACGTCAATTGGTTCGCTTCCGGGACAGACCTCCAGTCACCACGCGGGAGAGTACGCATGGATCTCATAGGCGTGACGCTGCCTCAAAAATTCGTTTCAAACCGGAAGAACGAATTTGCTCGAAATAACGCAAAAACAACCAATTTTCACTTTTTAGTCAATTATATGTGTCCTAATAGTGTTTATAGCAGCGTGGGACTCATATATGACTGTCAACAGCTCAAAAAAAGTGTTTTGGTGTTTCGTGGCCCTTTAATGATTTCTTTCCCTTTAGCATAAGATGAACAGGTGAATTATAAACTATATAATCAGAAATACAGTTATTCGCCCTCCTGTTCATTTCTTTCTTCTTTTTCAAGTCATTTGTTGAACAGATTCAGGAATTTTTCACAGTATTTCCTATAATATTTTTGCTTCTGAAGAAAGTCTTAGTAGTTTTATTTCAGCAAGAAATAATTTAATTGAAAAATTTAAAAGCATTTTAAGCTTAATATTATTAGCCCTCTTAAGCAATATTTGTTTTGGATTGTCTACAGAACAGGGCTGTGCAATATGGACAAAATAATCATATTAACTCATGATCATATGAACTAACCTGAGCTCTAGTTAAACACATACTGTACACAGCAGCACTCACTGCTTGATCAACAAAACTGTAATAAATTGTCTTAATAACAGACAACATGAAGAAAAAGATGAACTAACCTCAATTCCAGTCAGAACAATGAATAAAAACTAACGTAAATCAAAACCACCAATTCGATCTCCTGCTCAACTTCATCGTGCACAGAGTGAGCTCTGATTGGTTAACATCTTTCTCCCGCTTAGCTTAGCTGTAAATGCCCGGTATGCTACGTCAGCTCTGATTGGTTAACATATTAAAATCGTGTGCACAGGAACATGAACACAAAATCAAAATGAATTAATAGATAAAATTGCAGCCTTACACCATTTAGAAATTGCATGTGCTTAAATCACATTTTATTTATTTATTTAGCGATTTAATTGCACAGCCCTACTACAGAACAAACTACTGTCATACAATGACTAGCCTAATTACCCTAACTTTACCCTAATTAACCTAGTTAAGCCTTTAAATGTCACTTTAAGCTGAATACTAGTATCTTGAACAACATCTAGTCTAATAATATGTGCTGTCATCATGGCAAAGGTAAAAGACATTAGTTATTAACACTATTGTTCAGAAATGTGTTAAATATTTCCAGTAAAAAGAACAGGACTAGTAACTCTAAAAACTGCATATTTTATTTATAGCGTTAGTAACACACACCTGTCCGCAGGCGATGTAAATAGCCGTCACGATGTTTGCGGCGTGAGCGTTGAATCCACCGATACTTCCAGCCATCGCTGAACCCACCAGATTCTTACTGATGTTCAGCTCCACCAGAGCGGCTGTGCTGCTCTTCAGCACCTGCACACAACATTACATTATAGCAAATAAATTACTTTAATCCGGCTGAAGAATAGACTCTTCACATTTGCAGGTTTCTCATCAGCAGAAGTCGTTATAGTTGAGTAATCTCAGAGTGCAGTGAATAGGAGAGTACAACAAATCATTATTCTACACTCCTATTTGCTGAAATAATGACAGTAAAACTCCAGGATGATGTTATCAAGACTTACAGACAGAGGAAAATAATAGTGTGGGACTGATAACGGCAGCCAGAAGGGAGAATAACGTCAGATTTACTGTCCTGCCCCCATAGATGTTGCATGAAGGCTGATTTATACTTCTGTGTCAAGCGCACATAAATGCTCCGGCGCAGCCTTCACATAGTCACACAGCCCTCGCCGTGGCTGATGTCGACGCTGACGTACACCTCTCAAAAAATTTAACTACACATCACAACAACACGAAGTGCAAGCTCTGTGATTGGTCTGCTTGGTAGCTCTGACAAGTGTGGGTTAAACAGAAAGCTGCGCGAACTCATTGGAGCGAGTGTTTACAAGTGTCGAGTCCCTTGGAGGAGCTACAGGTGGAAAGTTTGATTTAATGTTCACCTTATGTTGCACATACGCTGGTTCCTGCCTCAGAAAGAGTGAGTTTGAGCTACTTGTACATTTAAGGTAGCGTTCAGAAAAAAACAAAACACCAGCGAAGAAACTCGACACAACATAAATACCTGCTGCCAGATAGTGTTGAGGAAGTGTTATTGCAGAGCAACACACAGCACGCCGAAGTATAAGTGCACAACTTTGTGCAAGGCATACACCAAGGGTCACCAAACTTGTTCCTGGAGGGCCGGTGTCCTGCAGATTTTAGCTCCGACTCTAATCAAACACACCTGACCAAGCTAATCAAGGTCTTACTAAGTATACTTGGAAACATCCAGGCAGATGTGTTGAGGCAAGCTGGAGCTAAACCCTGCAGGGAGACCGGCCGTCCAGGACCGAGATTTGTGACCCCTGGCATACACCGTGGGTCATGCCGATTACTCGACAAAGAAGTATGAATCAGCCTTTACAAACACCTCAGACAAGCGGTGATTCGTTTTTTGTAATTTGAAGCAACGATGATATAATGCATACATAAATGCTTATAAATGTTCATTTCATAATCTAAATGTTAAAAACTTTTAAGGATTTAAGATGCTGATGAGGATTAAACGCATCATAACAGTCTTGTGAAAAGGGTCCATAAATGTAAAACATGTTGATTTTTGTTTTCTGACCTCTTTGACCACTCGTGCTGGTATGACGGCTTCACACACTGTGGATTTCCCTCTGCCGTGGATCCAGTTGACAGCAGCTGGTTTTTTATCAGTGCAGTAGTTTCCGCTGACGGCTAGCAGACGCATGTCAGGATAACGCTCCTGAAGTCTGCCGAGAGCCTGTTCTGTTCCCTGCAGACACACACACAACAGCAGAACTGATCACAACTATGAAAACCTTTACTTTTAATCACTGTCAGTGTTTCATATACATATAGATATATTTGTGGCAGCCCATAATAATATCAAAGCTAACCACCACACATACTTTTCCCAAAAGGCTTTGTTGATCAAGCATGAGCACTGCACGTTTTAAAACCAAAATGCGGCATGTGTGTGTTAATGTGAATGCATTTCAGAAAACTTCAATGTCATTTTCCTTTAGTCCTTTCTGTATTTGCTGATAATACAGCTCTGCTTTGATCACAGCGGTTACTGGAGAAACCGCTATTTCTGTTGTTCCATCAGCGCCTCCTACTGGCAGTACTTCAATCTGCATTTACAGTCAGCCTGTCTGCTGCATTCTTCAGACTAACACTCAATTCAACTTAATTCATTGAAGGCGGGAATCATCAGAGTCCCAACAATATCATATTCTCACGATACATTATTATTGCGATTTTTGTAAATATGCTGCAATTTATTTCCAACTTCAAATGAGGTTCTCAAAGGTGAACAACATCTGTTTTAACCAAATGAAAACATTTCTCAGTTTCTCATTTCAGTTTTATTGCTGTGCTGCAAAACGAGATCGTTCAGAAACTGACCAACACTTTATTGTAAACCCGTCAGAATTATTGTTTGCATCTCTCCGCAATCTTTTACATGCTTAAGGAGCCCAAGCTCACCAGAATAAAAACAGAAATTCAACACCTTGTTGACCCACATTGGCTGTAAAAATTGATATGATTTTACCCAATTATATAATAAAATATTGTTATTTATATTTGATGTAGAGTTGAAAAGGGATGGAATTAAATAAGTGTTTGCTTTATCCTATTCCTTTATGGACATTAGGGGTGTGAACCTACACTGGCCTCACGCTTCGGTTACGATTATCATGCCATCAATTCGGTATCTCGGTTCATCGACGAGGATTTCCATACATAATTAGATTTTTTTATTCACAAGACAAGAATTTTTTTTTTTTAATCTACAAATATATTAATATTTATATATTATTTGTAATACAATTTTGTCCTTTTAATACAAACCAGTCGGATATTTGAACTGTACATTTAATTTTGCTCAAAGAAAACACTCGTTTTGAATGTTTTAGACAAAACTCCAACATATGCACAGAAGACAACATGAGCATTTACAGCAAATAAATGAATGTAAATATTCTAAAATTATCCTGCTTTATTTTTGAACGCTTTCAAGTTCTTACACTCCTATGATTGGTCATTGTCTTCACCCGTTCAACAGAAAGGGCAGCGATTTGTCTTTAAAAATAAAAGCGCTGTTCACCGATGAGTGACTTGGGAAGAACAGCCGCGGTTTCAGTCTATATGCGCATAATACGCGATTATTACAGGTAACCTGTAATAGAAAATCCGGTGAAGAAAACTCGTACCACAGACACGCTCATGTCAGAATCCACAAGTATCACTTTAACAGCCGAGAGGAGAGAAAAAGTTGTCCTGACGATGCCAAATGTACAAAGAGAGAGAGAGAGAGAGATTTTGTTAAATTAAATGACTCAGGGTGCCACGGTGGCGTAGTGAGTAGCACGTTCGCCTCACAGCAAGAAGGTCGCTGGCACGAGCCTCAGCTGGGTCAGATGGCATTTCTGTGTGGAGTTTGCATGTTCTCCCCGTGGTTGCGTGGGTTTCCTCCGGGTCTCCGGTTTCCCCAACTAGTCCAAAGATATGTGGGAAAGGTGAATTGAGTAAGCTAAATTGTCCGTAGTGTATGTGTGTGAATGAGTGTGTATGGATGTTTCCCAGAGATGGGTTGTGGCTGGAAGGGCATCCACTGCGTAAAACAAATGCTGGATAAGTTGGCGGATCATTCCACTGTGGTGACCCCGTATTAATAAAGGGACTAAGCTGACAAGAAAATGAATGAATGAATAAATGACTCAGGAAAAACTTTACCATATACTCAAAGAGGATGAATTGATGTCTAGACTAGCTGCAAAATATGTATACACCCAACACACCATAAGAAATGGTTAATGTAAATTCACCTATCTTATTTAAATAATCTAGACTTATTATTATTATTATTATTATTATTATTATTATTATTATTATTATTATATTTATCAAATGTATTGTTGTTTTTTGATGTTTTTTTACATTTATTTCCTATTTACTGTATTATTATTTGATGATTTTAATATATTACATATTTGAAGTGCTTTTGCAATACAGTATTGAATGTCATGCCAATAAAGCAACTTGAACTTGAGAGAGAGAGAGAGAGATATACAGCATTTCTCGTGGCTCGTGCTGTACCTTCTTCAGTGACAGATTGCCCAGCAAGCTCACAAGCAGTGAGTTGTGCACAATTATCTGCTTTTTAAGTCGTTAGGAGTGTTTTATTTACTCGCCCTGACCTCCTTCGCCATAGTTTTCTACTGCGACATCGCACATAGGAGATAAATTATGTCAATACGTAATAACCAGTTAGGATCTATTACTGAACCGATATCGAATTGTCCGCAACTGTATCAAAAATACAATTAATTTTGACACCCTTAAAAGACATGTACGAGTTACAATTATATTGTATTGTACTGTGTTTAGAGATGCACCAAATCAGCACATTTACCAAAAAATGAAATCGGCCAGAAAATAGCAATCGCTGAATCTCTAATTGTGTTGCGTCATTTTGTTTTGTTTATTAGCTGTAGTTATTGTTTACATGTTCAAAAGGAAGCTTTATATTAATAATTTAATAAAGTAAATTTTGGAAATATACTGACATGGATATCCGTGAATCAATATAATATTGCTGTAGAAAATATTGCAATACTAAGCTTTACCTGTATTTCCCCACCCCTAAAATACATATATTTTCCCTTATATGCAGCCTTACACCCATCAGCGTGTCATGTGAGAGAAACACTGACTGTATTCAGTATGACAAATATAAAGCTGGCTCTGCTACCTTTGACAGCATGTTCATGCCCATGGCGTCTCCAGTCTGAGACTGAAAGCGGATGTACAGATTCCTCCCAGCCAAACTGACCTGCAGCCGGTCCAGACGAGCAAACCTGAAATACACACACGCACACACAGTTATTTCAGAGCTGAAGTTATCTGTAGCACTCGAGCAGCGATTATATAAGGTTGACTTCTGACCTGCTGGTGTGATCGAAGGCCTGTTTGACCTCTGTAAACCCCTCTGAACTCTCCAACCAGCCCTTGACCTCTGCAGCGCGACATGCAGAGGGCATCTGAACCACCGGCCCACGAGTCATTCCGTCCGCAAGAACACGACTGCTCACGCCACCTGACAACTGCACACACACACCCACACCATGGTCAGGCAGGAGCATTCAAAGGAAGACGAAACGTAGGAAAAGACAAATAAACAAACAAAAAAAGTGCACAAAAATTCTAATTTTCTTCTTTTTTTATAATGTAGGAAAACAAAACAATGTAAGAAAAAAATCCATTGTGCTAAAGGCCAAACCAACCAAACAATCAAACAAACAAACAAAAGTACTGTGCAAAAACAAAAGTAATTTTTGAAATGTGGGAAACCGAAAATAAAAATAACCCATGCAAAAACAAAAAATGGTCAACA
Source organism: Danio albolineatus (assembly GCA_903798035.1). Taxonomy (NCBI): domain Eukaryota; kingdom Metazoa; phylum Chordata; class Actinopteri; order Cypriniformes; family Danionidae; genus Danio; species Danio albolineatus. The sequence continues at coordinate 2,458,188 of CAIGQQ010030863.1, read as the reverse complement.
CAAAAATATTTAAAATAAACCAGCAAATAAAAAATAAAAAAAAACAATCAAAACAATAATGAATTAATAAAAGCACAGAGTAAATGATCAAACAAATCTAATGAAAGAATAAATTAAAAATAAAATAATTAAGAGGGGAAAATGTAAATAGAACAAGTAAACTTAAATGAATTAATAATAAATATAAAAATCATGTTTTCCCCATGTTGGTGTGGGTTTCCTCCGGGTGCTCCGGTTTCCCCCAAAGTCCAAACACATCTACCATAGGGGAATTGATGAACTAAATTGGCCGAAGTGTATGAGTGTGTGTGTGTGTGTGTGTGTATGTGTGAATGAGTGTGTATGGATGTTTCTCAGTACTGCCTTGATGAATAAATGGACTTAAATATTTAATAAAAAATAAAAAAAGTAATATAAATTTACAAGTAAAATAATGAATTAAAACAAAACAGCAAAAGGAATGCAATAATCAACAAAGGAATTCGAAAGGAATAAACTAAACTGAGAACAAATCAATAATAAATGACCTACACTGGGAACAAATTAAGAATAACTACATTGAGAACAGATAAACGAATAAAAATAAATGTATACATGAACAAATTAATGATCAAATGTTTGACTCAGGGCGCCACGGTGGCCTAGTGGTTAGCACGTTCGCCTCACAGCAAGAAGGTCGCTGGTTCGATCCCCGGCTGGGCCAGTTGGCATTTCTGTGTGGAGTTTGCATGTTCTCCCCGTGGTTGCGTGGGTTTCCTCCGGGTGCTCCGGTTTCCCCCACAAGTCCAAAGATATGCGGTACAGGTGAATTGGGTAAGCTAAATTGTCCGTAGTGTATGAATGTGAATGAGAATGTATGGATGTTTCCCAGAGATGGGTTGTGGCTGGAAGGGCATCCGCTGCGTAAAACAAATGCTGGATAAGTTGGCGGTTCATTCCGCTGTGGCGACACCGGATTAATAAAGGGACTAAGCCGAAAAGAAAATGAATGAATGAATGAATGTTTGACTCAGGGGCAGCATGGTGGTGCAGTAGGTAGCGCTGTCGCCTCACAGCAAGAAGGTCGCTGGTTTGAGCCTCGGCTGTGTCAGTTGGCATTTCTGTGTGGAGTTTGAATGTTGTCTGGGTGCTCCGGTTTCCCCCACAACCCAAACACATGTGGTATAGGTGAATTGGGTAAGCTAAATTGTCCGTAGTGTATGTGTGTGAATGCGTGTATGGATGTTTCTCAGTGTTGGGTTGCAGGTGGAAGGGCATCCTTTGCGTGGAACATATGCTGGATAAGTTAGCAGTTCATTCTGCTGTGGCGACCCCAGATTAATAATAAAGAGACTAAGCTGACAAGAAAATGAATGAATGAATGTCTGACTCACTGTGACGGCTCTGCATCCTCGGTTAGTGCTGGCCACTAAACACCCTTCAGTCGTTGCCATGGGAATGTGGAATTCTTTCCCGTCCAATAGGAGTGGTCCAGCCACACCCACTGGCACAGGCACATAGCCAATCACATTCTCACAGTTGCTCCCAACCACCTGAGAACAAGAAAAGCACATTAAAGCTCCACAACTTCACACAAAACTCCAGAAGAGTTCAGCCTAAAGTCTGTGTGAACCAGAAGTTGCGACCTTTTTTTTTTTTTTTTTTTTCCCTCCATATTGTGACTCAGTTCCTACTGAAACAGAATATTAAATGATAAAACAGTGGGCGTGGCTTTTTATTTTTTCCTACGGCGAGCTGATTGGATGCAGTTAAGTAGCCATTTCATTCAGAAAGATCTGGAAAAGGGTTTGGGCAGAGTTATTACAGCCTAACAAACTCCTCCTCCTAACCCTTTCTGTTTGTTGTCATAGTGCTGACACTTGGAGGGGCGGGGTTAAGTATGTTAGCCACGCCCAATACCTCAGACAGACTCATTCTGAGAATTTAACTGAGAACAAACAGGAAGTGCATTTTCAGATTTTAATTGTAAATTACAAGGGCAAACTATTATTATTTTTCCCAATGACATGCACCGATGAATTATTCAGCTCAAAACTAGCAATGTGAGCTGACTAAATCAATATGATATGGTTAGTTTCGACTTCATGCGTTCATTAAACAGTACCTTTGAGTAATCGTAGTGTTTGTAAGGCAGATTCTCCAGAGCTGAAGAGTCCGGGAGTTTGCCCGAGAGCATTTCCCTGCGTATGGCCACACCTCGCTCCGGACTCTCCATCACTGCTTCCAGACGGTATCCCAGAATGCCTCTGGACTCCACTAACGCCATCACCTCAGCATTGCTCAGGAATCCAGCACCTCTCTGTGGAGAACAGAAAGTAGAGTTCAATGTTAAGCCAAATTCACTGACTTATCCCTGACTCTTAGAGATGTGCGCTAAAAACAGTATTAGTATTTATTGACTGTACATCATTATCAATAATGATAAAAAATAATTTGGAATGTAGTTGCAGTATGAAGCACTATAGTTGGGTGTAAGTTTATTTCTAATCGAGGAGCAGGACTCAGAGCTGCAGCAATGGTTTGGCTGTTAGTCATCGTCTGATTAAAACTGTTGATGGTAGCCTAGTTACAGAAAGACACCGGGAAGCGTGAGCACAAAGCCCATTGAACATGGTAAGGTTTTCACACGCTTGCGCTTTTCACTTCTACGGTCAGAATAACAAACGCAAAATTGAGCGCCACGACAAGCAGCAGTAAGAAGATTGTAAATAAATAAGGATGTAAGGATGTCGCCAGAGTGGCTCTTTGGTTTCTTTTCTTGTGCATCCAAGCCGCACGCACCCACTCTGAAAGAGTTTTTAGCATAGGGGGTAATGTGGTCATTCAACTTCACAATCTGTAATGCAGCAGTATGTATTTGAATAATGATGGTTATTTCCTTCATAACCTATTACTATATTCCTATATTATAACAGGAGTTCATCTTTAAGCCAAATTCACTGACTTATCCCCGACTCTCACTTAAGGCTCAGCGCTAAAAATGGTATCAGTATTTATTGACCATACACCATTATCAATATCGATAAACAAATTTATCATTTGGTATGTAGTTTCGGTATGAAGCACTATAGTTGTGCATAACTTTATTTCCATTCGAGGCTGCAGCAATGGTTTGGCTGTTTGGTTTCTTTTTCTTGTGCTTCCAAGCTGCTAGCACCCACTCTGAAAGTGGGGTAATAGTCATTCAACTTCACAATCAGTAATGCTCCAGTATGTATTTAAATAATAATGGCTGTTCCTTTATTTGACAGCTCAGATTTAATTGTCGTTTGTGTTGTTAACAGAGTTTGAGTTTTACTGTATCATTATTCACACCTTACAGACGTTCGTTTACCTTTAAAGTTTGCTTTGATTGTTCAACATTCACATTTTACCATTGCCTTTGTAACATTTTATCAAGTTTAAGGCCCAATCCCAATTCTACCCCTTAACCAAGGGGTACAAAAATTTCCCAGAATACACCAGCCACAATGGCTGCACCCCAAAGTAAGGAGATCCACAAATTAGTATTTAATTTTTTTTGTCATTATTACGAATTTTTGCAACAACCAAGCACGTTTCATAACCGCACTCATGTTTTACCGTTATGCTTTTAAAAAAAAATGCAAAAAAAAAAAAAACCCGCTAGATTTCGCTATCCATAAAAATGACTCCTGTACAGCAGTCCCACAACATTCTGTCACTCAAAGACACTTGAATGCCCCGTCAGAGGAGTCTAGAGGCTGGGAATGAGCTTTTACAGTGTCTGCTATGTTAATGTTGTGTTTGTGTGTTTAGATGAATATGGCCACGATGTAAATGCGCAGTATAGTTACGATCTTATTGCCACATTAGATCGTTATGATAACATGATATAATCGCCTTCAGTAAATTCTTGAAGATAAATAACACAACTGGAATAACTACAGCAGTCGCGATCAATCTCATATGAAGAAAAAGATTGCGATGACATATGATGACGTGTGCAGGTGCAGTGGTGCTGTTCCATTTCAAAGGGGTACATTTTAAAGCCCTTCACCTTCACACTTTGTTTTAAGGGCCAAGGGGTAGGGGTACAAATATAAAATTGGGATTGGGCCTAAGAGTCTCTTTAACACATGTTTATTTTATTATAAGACATAAGAGATGAGATATTTTTGTTTATTTTTGACTATTAAAACTATTTGCCTTAATATTGTTGGTCAATTTAAAATACAGTGGTTCAGTTTTTAAAAAATCATAATATTTCTAAATGTATTGTTAAAAAATATTCAATAATTATCAATACTAAATATGAAACATTAAATTGTGATTTCTTTTTTTGTTGTTATTTTTTTTTTTTTTGCTGTATAGCTCAGCCCTACTCTCATTGACTAAAGGCTGAATTTCCATGAAAATGTTTAATTGACACTTTTCCCTTTTAAAACCTAACAGAGAAAAATAAATTTTGATAAATGGTGAATATTAAATAGACAACAAAAATCCCTGTATATTCAATGACATAGACTAAAAATATATGACTGTCTATGTCTGGAATTGACCTTTTTTTAAAGTGCCCCTATTATGGGTTTTTGAAAATGATCTTGTGAAACGTCCAGCTGAGGCCTAAATCTGAAAGTGCACAGTGTTTAAAACTATTGATTCATCTATAAAAGAGTCGTCTCATAGTTCCTCAAACGAATTGCCGTGCTTACGAGTCTTTAGCCGTTTCGGCATGACGTGAACACAAAACATAAGCCCCGCCTATTTGTGAGCACGCAGACCCGGGAAGATTCGAAACCCCCAACCCCGCCCACAAACAACCGCTGCAAGCAAAGGTTGCCAGATTGGGCGGTTTTGCATTTGATTGATTGTGCAGGTAAAAACCTTTTGGAGAGGGTTTGGGCTGGAATCAGTCAGCTACATCTGGCAACACAAAGAAGAGCACTGTAGTAAACATGCTCAGCTGGATATTATTGGAAGTGTGCAGATGAACCAGAGAAGGGACTGTACCTCAGCATTATAGCCAAGCCTTTTGCTGTGTTCCCTCTGAGGAGTGCTTCTGAAAACTACACGCTTGCAACGGAGGATTCGTCGACCGTTTGTTAAAGGAAGGATCAGAAAAGATGTATGCAGGGGCGGACTGGCCATCGGAAGCACCGGGACATTTCCCAGTGGCCTGACAGTGAATCTGGCCTGCTATCCAACAAGTGCGAGTAAGTGCGATTAAAACCGTCGCCTCATTGTTTTTTTTCTAGCTTGTAAATGATGCATTTGTGTTTTGTAACTTGTAGCCGCTTGTAGTGTATCTGGTCAACTTGTATTCTCATATCGCATCTAAAAGCATGTTGTAAACGCGGCGCGTGCCGCTTTGTTTACGGATTAAAATGCGTTTGTGAACTCGTGTTCCTCTGCTGTTTGTCGTTGCTATGGCCACATCAGCTCTCCTACACACGTGCGGCGGTCCTGTTACATAATAGTTCAGCTTTTGCCACTGTGTGCATTAATACTGCATGTGTGTCGCTGTTTTTACTTCTGGTTAAGAATAGAGTGATATGCTGGGAGACCGGGGGG
>CAIGQQ010030863.1:2420516-2437656 GCA_903798035.1 Danio albolineatus | reverse complement strand
CATATATTATGTCAAAAAAAAAAATTATTTGGATAAGATTAATGTTTTTCCAGCACTAATATATTGATATAATATTTGGCTCTAGAAGAAAACATATTTTTGTCAGATAAATGATGGATTATTTCTGGTGATCCACTGCATGTGCACCATGCATTTATTCCACCATTTACTTGGTGTTTTCAATGTTTTATGCATTTGTTTCTGACTATAATTTCTAAGCAGGTGAAGCAGGACCATCCACAGGCTTCAGTGATAAGCTGAGGCTTATGGTGCTCGGAGGTGATGATGCTCTTATGGATAAAGCCTGTGCCACAATCCTTGGAGAAAGAGAGAGAAGGGATGAGTTTAAGTTTGGAGAATTGAAGCCGAGGAACGCTCTAGTTTATGGACGAAGAGTTACTGTGTTAAAAACCCCATTCCAATGGCTGGAGCACCTGAAATCCTACTTCTTTTTTAGAAGTAGAGTCAAATCTATGAAAAATGACCTGCAGTTCTTCGAATCTCAGATGTATCCTGGTCCTCATGCATTTCTGTTAGTACTTGGAGATGTGAAAAAGTCTAGTAGAGAGAATTATCTTTTTCACGCCCTCAGTAAAGTGTTCGGGAAAGAAGTCTTGGACTATTGCATGGTATTATTCACGGATGAAGCAAGGCACAATATTCAGAATAAGAACTACTGTTTAAAGATGTGTGGAGGCAGATTTCATATTTTAATGAACTCCGACAACAGTGTCCGTGAATTGTTTGCAAAAATAGAGACCATGACACGAAGAAAAAACAGCAAATTTTTCACAAATAACTTGGAGTGTTTCAGAAAAGCTGAATATTATTTTCAGGAGGAATTTAATGCCAAGTATGAGAAACTAAGAAGAGTACTGAAAGAAGACATTACTGAAGATCTAACACATGAAATGAATAATTTGAAAGAACAGCATGCAAACGAAGTGAGAGACTTAAATGAAATCATTAAACATTTCAAAGCCAGTGAGGATCAGTTAAATAAAGAGTTGGAGGATTGCAAAGAAAGAGAAGCACAGATGAGAGATAAGTTTTGCACTGAAGAGAGGCTGCTAAGAGAAGAACTGATCGTATGCAAAAGCAGAGCGAGGGAGTTAAAAGATGACAAAGAGACACTACAAAAACAAGTGGAGAAGCTCAAACACAATGAAAAACAATGGCAAGAAATTAAGGTTCAAGAAAAAGAGCTGCGGGGGAGAGAGAAAGAACTGCATAAGAGAGAAAAGGAAGTGGATGATAGAGAGAAAGAGCTGGAGGTCAGAGAGAGAAAACTGACACGCAGAGATGCTGAATATAGTGAACATCCCCAGACTACAGCAGAAACTCTCTCTGCTTGTAAGTACAATTTTTTTTTTTTTTAATTTGCTTTTGTTCTTTTTATACAATCAGATTTAATTATATACATATATGATTCATAAAACAGAAATAGCAAAGCTTTCATTATAGAGTGGAGGAACTATGACGTCAATTTGTATGCAAAAACTTGGAAGCGAGTTAGCATTTTAGCAGTTCCGGTTCCCTCGTCCAAATGTCAATGGGTTTTTTCAATGGGATTTCAGTTAAATCGCTTAAATAAGGTTTGTGGCAAACACAAACTCAAGATACTTTCACGTTTTATTCTACGACATAAAACACATCAGTTACTTCACACCATAGACTGTAAAAAATATGGACGTAGTATCCGTGACGTCACCCATAGGTTTCTAAAGAACCCAAAAGAAGCTACTAGTAGGCGTGGCCAACCGTCGCCATTTTGTTCGTGCGTCATCGCACCAACCGAGGCATACCACACAAGGGCAAAGAGGCGGAGCGTGGGCGGAGCTACGGGACGCATGCTGGCATTTAGCTAAGAGCTTTCTTATGGGAGAAACACATCATATTTCATTACCTGCGACTCGTTTGTGTTCTGACCACATGTGCTTGGTTGTACACTATATCAATAAAGGGTTTAGTCTGTTGAAAGCACTGCTGTAATACATCAAGCCACTTAACATCGTTCTTATGACGTTTTTTAACAGGAAGAAAGTGCGGATTACATCCAAACACTTAAGATATAGTCTGTGTTAGTAAATGCAGGACTATTAAGGAAATCCAGGCAGAACACTGTATGACAATGCTTCAGATGACGATTTTATAGACTACAGCAGAGTGCATTAGAGTTCTGAAGAACATTATAAATCATAAATTATCCTAAATAAAGCAATTACATTTATAGAGATGGTATAAGTATATAATTTCACTCACCTGGGAAACGGAGGCCACGTGAATGGTTTGTGAGCACAAATAAGCACACACAGCATGCCATATTATCTGATAATTGCAGGAAATAATTCCAAAAGGCGACTGACTGTGTAAAGCCAAATAAAACAACACAAAAATAAAACGAATATGCCAAGATCAGCAGCTAATCAGCCGGAATCAGCTGAGGTGACGTGACGGCGACCAGCGGGACTAGCTGTCACTCAAGTGGCCACGCCCTTAATTATGCAAACTTAATTCAGCTTAAGCTGTAAACACCTTTTTTTCTGCTGTAAAGTTGGCCATTTCACCAGTGGGCTCATTAGAGATTTGCTCTATTATGGAGCCAGGACTAGCGGAATTTTCGATGAATTGCAGTTTTAGTTACTTCCGTATTGGCTTCCCGAGGGAGAGCGGGAGGTTGCCACTTGCTTCACACTCTTGATTTATTAAATCTGTTACGCTTCTATTAAAAGACTGTTGCTAGAAGTTGCAACTGTGATAGTCTCTTTGTCATGATCAACTGATTAAATCTAACTACGACTCTGTGCAGTAAATGATGCTCCATCCTTAAGTACATGCTGGAGGTTTACTACAACCGGCTTTACTGTCAAAATGGGCATGAACATCACCTTCAATTAATCTCCCATCCCTATAACTAATCAAAAACAGATGCTTAATGAGGTTTTTTTTCTTCTTCAGTAGTTGACAAAGGAAGACTTCAAGATGAAGCTGAAGGAGATCTGAAAAGCAGTGAACAATCTCAAGATTCCCCTGAGATTCAGAAACCTGTAAGGCGAAACAGCAAGCAAATAGATCCACCCGAATGTAGGTGTTCTGCTTCTCTATTTTAAGGTTTTTGAGAATTAATAAATCTTTTACTTGATTTTATTCTAATATTTTTTAAATAATGGTTATGAAGCAATATTTGTCTGAGTGTGTTTGTGTGCTATTTCAGCCCTGTCATTATGGATACATAATGATTAAAAAAGAAAATTTTCTTAATGAGTGATTCAATTAAATATTGATTTGAACTAATCATTCAAAACAGCTGATTAAAAAATGAAGCACATGATTGTGGCTGCGTCTAAAATAACATATTTCACTACTATATAGTTTGTAAAAACAGTGTGTTTTTAAGGGTATAAAGAGTTTTAAGGGCATAGGCAAAAATTATGGGATGGCAAATGTGACCCTGGACCACAATTATAATAAATGATTATAATATATGATTATAAATTTGCGTTAACGAGCAGTTGGACTGGTGTACCTAATAAAGTGGCCGGTGAGTGTGTGTGTGTGTGTGTGTGTGTATATATATATATATTAAGAGTTTCGTTGCAAAACGAGATATATCCATTTTGAGAAATGTTGGTAATTTGACATTATTATTGAAGACATCAACAGTCAAGTTTATTCACAATTTCTGTACATTAAACTATTACTGGAGCTCAGTGAAGGCCAGGGACACATATTCTTCAAATCAAGGATATTTTTTATTGAAATTTATGTCAATAAATAGTTCATAAATAAGTCAAAAAGCATGCCAAAATGCAACATATTTATCTTAACATTGTCAAACATCTTAAATTGATTAACATTAATAAAAACTATATAGAACAGTATATACAAAGATTGATTATTATTAATAAGATTCTGAGTTAGTTAGTTATAAAAGCAGTCAGTAGAAACTAAGAGTCATACATCACCTGAATGCTGAATAATTAATCTTTCCATTGCTGTATGGTTTGTTAGGATAGGACAATATTTGTCTGAGATACAGATAGGCCTGGGACGAGAACCGTTTTCAAGGTATACCGCGGTATAGAAAAGTCAAGGTTTTAAAACCGCCAAAACTTTCTGCTATACCGTTCCTAATGTATAAGTAAGATTTTTTTATTTACTTTTTTTATTTTTATTTTTTTTGTGTAAATTGCAAAGACATCTGTGTTTTTGAAACAAATGAAGACAGCAGAAGTCATTGATTCACTTAAATTATTTAGCCTGACATGTTTACTGCCCCAAAATATTTAAAATGTTTCTCAAAATGACATATATTGTGTTCAAAGAGGAAAAAGGTTTTGTTTTGTAGCCAGACATTTAAAAAGAAGATATTTTATAGCAGTAAACACAATACCGTCATACCGTGAAACCGTGATATTTTTATCCAAGGTTATCATACCGTCAGAATCTTATACCGGCCCATGCCTAGATACAACTATAAAGCTGTCCAAATTAAGTGTTTAGCAATGCACATTACAGTAGGAAATTTATAAAACATCTTCATGATATGTAGATATAACATCTACATGATATTTAGTCAAACATGCTGATGACAGTTTTTTTTTAATCCTTGCTGACAAAAACAGATTATAATAATAATGACAGCGATAATCATAATGAGTGCAAAGAAGCTAAACTACAACTGAACATCACAAAAACTAAAGACATGGTAATTGATTTGAGGGAAAATGCTTCACAGGTAATACCGGTGTATTTCAATGGAAAACAAGTTGAAAGGGTACTGGAATACAAGTACCTTGGTACAATCTTTATCGCCACATAAGTTCCAGCAGAACTCAAAGAATGTATGATTCTTAGAAAACTGAACTCCTTCTGTGTAGAAAAAAATATACTTAGAACTTTTTATACTGCCTATATTGAGAGCATATTAAGCTTTTCCTTATCCGTTAGAGATTAAAAAACGCCTTTGAAATGATTTAATCAACTTAGAGCAACTTAGTCAAGACTTGCTCTAAGATTATTGGTTTACCTCGGCGGAGTCTAGCACAAACAGCAAGTGCTAAGGAACACTCAAAGTGTGATAAGAGATGATTCCCATCCTCTGAAGCCTTTTTTTTTTTGTTCTGTTGCCCTCTGGAAAAAGGTTTAGAAGCATAAAATGCTCTTATAAATTGGCTCGATATAAATTTACCTTTGTTCCTGGGGCAATACGGCTATACAACATGTTTTTAGTATTATTTATGAAGTTATTATGAAGCATGCTGGACAGGGTTTTTTAATACTGTTTGTAAGTGATTTTTCAATATACAGTTAAAGTCAGAATTATTTGCTCCTTTTTGATTTATTCTTTTTGTCTTGTTTTAATATTTCCCAAATGATGTTTAAAAGAGCAAGGAAATGTTCACAGTATGTCTGATGATATTTTTTCTTCTGGGGAAAGTCTTATTTGTTTTATTTCGGCTAGAATAAAAGCAGTTTTTAATTTTTTTTAAGACCATTTTAAGGTCAATATTATTAGCCCCTTTAGGCTATATTTTTATTTTGATAGTCTACAGAACAAATCATCATTAAACAATAACTTGCCTAATTACCCTATCCTGCCTAGTTAACCTAATTAACCTAGTTAAGCCTTTCAAAGTCACTTTAAGCTGTATAGAAGTGTCTTGAAGAATATCTAGTCCAATATTATTTACTGTCATCATGGCAAAGATAAAATAAATCAGTTATTAGAGATGAGTTATTAAAACTATTATGATTAGAAATGTGTTGAGAATATCTTCTCTCTGTTAAACAGAAATTGGGGGAAAAATAAACACGGGGGCTAATAATTCAGACTTCAACTCTATGTGTTTGTTGTATCATGAAATGCTGCTACCCTAATCCAATTGCCCCTGGTGGGATTATTAAAGTTGTTAAACTTAATTTACTCAATTGTTTGATGATTTTTGGCATAAAAGGAACACTTGTTAAGACTGACCAGCAAACCAGCTTCCAGGTCCAAGCACTCTATCAGACTCTATGGTGAGGCTCAATAAATGCTACTAATAAGCACTCACAAAGCACTGTAATATTTTTGAAAATCGTGATCGCAATATTTATATTCATGCCTAATATCAGATGGGCAGAAAGTGATACATTTTTTATAAACCATACAAATATTGGTATTTGTGATGCAGCAAATCCTCAAGTGGAGACTCAAGTGTCTTCAGTTTTTAGGAAATTCACTTTAATGTGTGATATGAAATTTTTGCTCAGTTCAAATGAGTAGCGGCTTGGACCTGGAAACTGTAATTCATACAGTAATTCACGACTTTCTCTGTGCTTCACAACTGTGAAATGATGAAACCTTAATTCAGGCTTGAAACAGAGGTGACAATACCACAACAATGCATTTCTTTCCCACTACACAGCAATTGTGAGGTGTTGAATTTCTGGTGTACGCCCCTGTAGTGTTATAGTGTTAAAATCCAAGTGTACATTTACTGTATTTAACACTGATGTGGGTTAAAATGTGACTTTAACGGTGTACATTTCTGGTGTTGCCTTACCATACTCCTCATCGGTGTTAACTGCACATACGGGAACTTGAGGTAACTGAGTCAATACGATCAACATGGTAGTTGAAATTAATATACTCTGCTTAAGTGTATATATTCAACCCTTTTTAAAGTGTAACTAGTGGGACTCGTATATAGTTAAGATAACACCAGTTAACACCTCTGGAGTTATATGTACACTGAACAATTTGCCCTGCAGGTGTTAAAATGTTTAATGTGATGTGTATTTTTACACTCCAAGTGTAAAATATTTTACCCTGCAGAAGTGTATATATTCAACACTTTTGAATGTGTAACCTAGACACAGAAAAGTGTTAAACTCAACCTGTGGTGTAAAATGTACACTTGCAAATTTGCTGTGTATGACACTCCTTCCATTTGGCTTTGACCTTGTCCTCTGCACAACATACAATGGCAAAATAAGATAAACAAGATGTGTCAAGAGTTGAAAAAATTGTAACTTACCGTTGAGTTGTATTTTTTTCTGCAGGTTGTTTTGTGATTTATTGTATTTTACTTTAGTTTTTTGTAGTGACTATGACGTCAAAATTTGTTTCACTTTTAGTTAATGACTTTTATCAAAATTCTCTTTTCTGTGAGAACAAACACTTGCATTTTTTTCCAAAACCTTTTTTTTTTTTGGCATCTAAACTTTCTACACAATATATAACTAGTGTTACAGCTATATTTATTGAGCTTTTCCCTAAAATATTCCCTCTTAGTGTCTGAAAGTGAACAAGGACCACTGCATAATCTGTGATTGAGGTGAGGTGAGTTGAGGTGAAAATTGATATTTTTGTACTTATTCAGAAATTGTATTTTCTCATCATATACTTCTAAATGTTCATGCTCCTTTTTCTTCATGCTCTCTTTTTTCAGACAGTGACTGCATGGAAGTTCACTTGCAAGCTCTAAAAAGGACTGAACAGACACCAACAAGTATCATCATCAGCATGGTTTGCAATTTGCACTTTTTAGCCACCTAGTGTCATTTCTCTGTGCTAATATACACATGTGAAATATGTTTATGCAGTATTTTGGTGTTAACAGCTTCATATCAGCTTTTTTTTTTAAATATATAATTTATTTTAATTGTCTTTAAAGTAATATTTTTGTAAAACCGTTGATTGTGTTGAAAGATTTTTTAGCTTTACATTAAAGCTTTTATAATGCGTCCTGGAATAAATGATTGCTTTCATTTATGATCATTTTCAATTTTAAAAACTTCGTCTTGATGCTACAATGAGACCGTTTAAATTCGTTTGATAAATTATGTGATGTAAAATTATCGATTTGTGTAAATTGTGTTTTAAAGTTTGAACAAGTAATCTGAAGGCTTGTACAGTTACACCAATAAAACAATATATTACAATTTTGACCTTGTTTCCCCAAGTATGCATAGACTGTTTGTTCTACATCTACTCATTCATTCATTCATTCATTTTCCTTTGGCTTAAGCCTGGTTTATACTTCTGCTTCAAGTGATCAGCGTGACCCACGGCGCATGCAATGCGCGTTGTCGTGCATTTATACGTCTGCACGCTGTATGTGCTGCTCTGTAATAACACTTCCGAAACGCTAGCTGGCAGTGAGGTGTTTATGTTCCTCTGTGTCGAGTTTCATTGCTGGTGTTTTGTTTTTTCTGAATGCTACCTTAATGTACAAGTGGCTCAAACTCGCTCATTTTGAGGCGGGAACCGGCGGACATGCAACAACTTTAATCAAAAGGTAAACACAAAGCAAGTTTCCATCTAGAGCTCCTTCACGGGACTCGACACTTGTAAACACTCGCTCCATCAGGCTCGCGCGGCTCTGACCCCCGCCCACACTCGTCAGCTCGACAAGCTGACCAATCACAAAGCTTACTCTACGCATTGTTTCGACGCGTAGTTAAAATTTTTTGATAGGTGCGCGACGGCCTCGGCATACCTTGTGTTTGACGCAGAAGTACAAATCAACCTTTAGTCCCTGGTTTATCAGGGGTCGCCACAGCGGAATAAACCAACTTATACAGCATATGTTTTACACAGTGGATACCCTTTCAGCTGCAACCCAGTACTGGGAAACACCCATATACTCTCACATTCACACACACACACTCATACACTACGACCAATTAGTTTATTTAATTCACTTATATTGCATGTTTGGACTGTGGGGGAAACCGGAGCACCCGGAGAAAACCCATACCAACACGCGGAGAACCATGCAAACTCCAACTGCCCCAGCCAGGGCTCGAAACAGCAACCTTCATGCTGTAAAGCGACAGTGCTGACCACCGTGCCACCTTCATCTGCTCTGTTTGTTAAATTATTTTTTGACAGATGAAGTATGATTAATTTGCACAGGTGACAGAGAAGGATGCAAGAGAGGGCATGGATGCTGTAGGCAAAAAAGCAGTAGGCGAGTGATTGTGTTTGAATACCTCCCTTTAATTCTCAATATATATTGTACTCCTACAATCCTGGAAAAAGAAAAAGCTGTGAAAAACTAATAGGTATAGTTGTCATGTTACTGATGCTATGGGGTGTTAGTGCTTCTTTCCCTATTATCGTATTTTTATTATTATGGGATTGTTATTCCTTCTAATAATTATTATTAATCATTATGAAGAAGAACTGATAATTTCATCCAGGGTCAGGAAAATGTTGTATCTTTCACAATGAATAAAAAACAACATAAATGTAATGGGTTTCTTATTATAATATGAGATTATAAGCAAAAAACTGCACAATGGCAGGGTTAGAAATATTTACGTTAAATTAATCAAACAGGATAGGGAAAAAAAACAAACTTAAGCAGGTTACTTGTGGATGAAAAACTGTTATATATACAATAAAAATAACAAACGCATATAAATTTTGGAAATAAAAATATTCATTTAAATCAAGATTCATCCATTTCTTTAAAGTAGCTGCGCTCGTAACGTCAGTCGCATAATAACGTAGCAGTTGACGTACGATTGCATTCATACTGAACAAGATTTGGCTGTTGAGTACCTCGTCTATGATCCAACTGTGAAGGAATGCAAGTCAAATTCTGGAATGTTTCTGTCAGTCGGTCGACCCTGAGTACAAGTGCGCATGTGCAGCCGCTGAGTTTGCAGGTGTCTAAGATTGCGTGGCTGCATCCTTTCGCTTAACTTTTCACCTCATACTGTACTCTAGCGCTTGCGGGAGTTAAAGCTGAGCTGAAAATCTCGAGTTTTCCATCAAAAATATCTTTCCTAGAACTCACCGCCGCTACTCGCTATGTCACAGATCAGCCAGAAATAAAGCAAGAGCGACTGGTTGCACACGTCTGCTTATGCGCAGAATTTACCTAAGGAGGTAGACAATTTCACAAATACACTAATCTCTAGCAACAGATCAAATAAAAGTATTTTAAATTCACTGTTGTATATTTAGGCCTATTTATTATTATTATTATTATTATTAATAATAATAATAATAATAATAAATAATAATAAAAAATAATAAAATAATCTAAATTATTTTATTATAAATAATTAATAATATTAGTATATTTACAGAATGAAATGAAGCATTCAAGAGCTTTTCCTCTTCATAGTTCTGGAAAAACAAAACGCTGGTTACACGTTATCACCAAGCAGGTAATTTGTTTTGTGAAACCTACACTAAACTAGCCTATTACTAATGATGGATATATGACTATTGAGGTAAATGCAATTCTATAGGTATAGACAGGATAATGAAGAGATTGTATTGGAAATAGCTCTAAAACGAGACAAAGGCATACCTGTCAGTCCTCTCGTTTTTCCCAGGATTCTTTCGTATTTTACAGTTCTATCCCGCTATCATCCCGTAAAGGTATTTTGCCGTATTTCTCCTGTATTTTCAGTCTTTCTCTGAAGGGTGGTGATAAACATTAAAGAGCCGATCCTCCCTATACGCAACCCATACCGCCGAACCACCAGGGGTCGCGCACAGAAAAGTGAATCTGTTCTGTGGTTTCCGTTTATTTAGGCATGAAACACTTTGAAACAAATATAAAACGGCGGGATTCCCTTTCCTTTTCATTACAGGTGCTGTCGCTCCTCCTATGCAATCCTCAAAACAGTCATAAAGCAGTGCCTGACTGTCAGACGCGCTCCATAGTGATAAACAGACGTTGTTTCCCAAACACATTCTGTACACTCGATTAGAAGCAGAGCGAAAGTGGATACTGGGTTTTGTGTTTGTGTTTGAACAGATATATACACATAATTAATAATAATAACGTATAAAGATGTCGATCTTGATGGGTTTTTTTTCAAACACAGCTAATTTTGCCCTAAATGAGCATAAAACGCTAGGAAAGTAATCGAATGCTTTTATTATAACATTAGATGTTATAATATGTAATTATGTTAGAGAAAATTATATATAAAATTATAATTATGTTAGAGAATCCCTTATTTTCACATCCCAATGTTGACAGGTATGGGCAAAGGACATAAGAAAAAAGCTATAGAAGAAACATGGAAACGCATGCTTCAGGAGGACAGAAAATTGGAAGATAAAGACTCCAACCCTGCAGTGGAGAAGAAAGTAAGCTACAATACAGTATTTGCTCTTGTACTAATTCTTGAACCTTTAATAAAGCTATATACTTTTTTCACAAGAGAGTGTTAACGTCTAACTAAATTGAGGAATTCATATCAAGTTTCTTTTGTTGATGGTTTCTGTGAAGGAGAGATGGAGAGCAAAGAGGTGGATAAATAAATGCCTGGATCATGCATCTGGAGGCCTAATCCTGTAAGAAGGAACAGCAAAACTCTCAAGTCTCCAAACTGTGAGCATTCACCATCCATTCTGTTCTGTTCTGATGGAAACACACACTGACATATTTAAAACCAATCATCTTCACAGTAGAATAATATGATGGAGTTTTAAGGGAAACGAAAGTCATATTTCAATTTTTCTAAAACTGAAAATGTCAATGTACTCACTATTTACTCACCCTCATCAAGTGATTACAACCCTTTACAAGTTTCTTTATTCTGTTGAACACAAGAAAAAGACATTTTGTTAAATGAAATTGACATTGAAAAACAATTACTATGGAAATCAGTGGTTACAGGTTTGCAGCATTTTACAGAATATCTTCTTTAGCATTCAGCAGACGAAAGAAACTCATAAAGGTTTGAAATAAGTGAAAGGAGAGTAAATGAGTTTAGATGAACCACCCCTTTAAGCACTCTTACATGCTGTTTCCATGATGAAAAATAAAAAAAACGAACAATCAGATTTGGGCAATTTTTATTACAGTTACTTAATTCAAATCAAATCAAATCACTTTTATTGTCACATCATCAGCAGCACGTGTGCTATGATGAGTGAAAAGCTTAGGTGCTGGCTCCAGACAGTGCAAAATACAGATAGTGCAAATACAACGACAGTGCAAATACAGCGACAGTGCAAATACAACGACAGTGCAGATACAACGACAGTGCAGATACAGCGACAGTGCAAAATACAGACAGTGCAAATACAACGACAGTGCAGATACAACGACAGTGCAGATACAGCGACAGTGCAAAATACAGACAGTGCAAAATACAACATGCAACAAAATACTCCCAAAGGGAAACAAAACAATGTACAATTGCAATGTTGACAGCAGTACGTATAAGACGATGAATATGTGAATAGGTAGTTGTAGGCAGTATTGTTTTAAGTATGGATTGATTAAAGTGCAGTGCATGCTACATGTTGATTGTGTTCAGTGAGTGGTATGAAAAGAGTTTGTGTGGGGTGTGTTAAGTGTTCATCAGCCTGATAGTCTGTGGGAAGAAGCTTTCCTTCAGTCGGCTGGTGCGTGACCGGATGCTGCGGAACCGTCTGCCTGAGGGTAGCAGAGAGAAAAGTCTATGGCTTGGGTAGCTGGATAACTGATGATTCTCTAGGCTTTCCTCATGCACCGCCTGGTGTAGATGTCCTGGAGGGAGGGAAGCTCACCTCCTACTACGCGGCCAGCAGTTCGCACGATCCTTTGTAGACCTTTGCGACTGCTGCTGGTGCTGTTTCCGAACCAGGTGGTGATACAGCCAGTCAGGATGCTCTCCACAGTGCAGGTGTAGAACGAGCGGAGGATGTGGGGGCTCATTCCAAACCTCCTGAGACGCCTGAGGAAGAAGAGGCGTTGCTGTGCCTTCCTCAGCACTGCGTCTGTGTGAGCAGTCCATGTCAGATCCTCAGCGATGTGAACTCCGAGAAACTTGAAAGTGCTGACCCTCTCAACTGGTGTGCCGTTGATGGTGATGGGAGTGTGTTCTTTCTTCTCTCTCCTGAAATCCACTACCAGCTCCTTGGTTTTGCTGATGTTGAGTGAGAGGTGGTTTGAGAGGTCAACGTAATTGCGTTACTTGTGTAACAAATATAATTTTCAGAAAAAAAAATGTTAATTACGTTTTCCACTGCAATGTCAGTTAATAAACATGTTCTTTCAAATAGCTGGAGAATGCGAGCTCAAATGGCTGCTGTCAAGAGTTTTAGCCTCTTCAAGTGGAAATACAGACATTACTTTGATTTCATTGAGCGTAAAAACTAAAATATTGCTGTGAAATGCAGTCTATATCCAGTCTCTAAAGAACTTTCGACTGCTTTTAACTCGGCCAGCAACTTGTTCAAGCACTTTAACAGAAAGCGTTCTAGGACAATACTTGTCACTAAAGAGCACACCGGTGCCCAAAAACACTACGGTCCAACTCTGCCTAATGGCCTGTTTCCACTGAGTGGTACGGTATGGTACGGTTCAGTACGCTTTTATGGCCGTTTCCACTGTCTAAAAGCGTACCGAACCGTACCGTACCGTACCACTTTTTGGATACCAAAGGGTGACCAAAAGGCAGAGCTAGATGCGCAGCTGAATGCTATTGGTTTACAGATATTCGTCATTCGCTCGCGCAACAAGCCAGAATGACAACAAATGAACCACCATGTTTAATACACTGCCGAGAGACAATACACCGAAATAATATAAACATATAATAACGAGCCATGGTCGACCTGAGCTCAAACAAACTTTGCCGTCGTCTTGATGAACAGCCACAAAGCCAAGAGAAAAGCAGATTCTCCCCTGTGCACCATAGTTTTTATGAGCCAGTCTAAAGCGCGTGAGAGGTTTCGCTTTCTCACTTGCACTCGCGTGCGCATCAGTATTTGAAATAACAAACTTCTTGAGCTGATGATAATAATGTGCGCTTGATTATTGACGTGCTTTTGAAACCCGATCCTTTCACAAACAGACAAACGTGAGACTGACGTGGGAAAATCAAAGGAGAAGCCGGAAAACACAAAGGAGCAAATGATTCTTTCAGCAAACATGAAGAAACTGCTGTTTGACTATTATCATCACCTTCTGGACTATTATGAACTCTGAATGACAGAGTTACTCTCTAACAGAGGCTGCATGTGCTGCTGAAGATTACAGACACAGATGAGAGCTCTGCACTGACTGGGGGCTATATTTAGTGTTGTTTTTGAACCTAAATAAGGACTAAAAGTCGCTGCTGTGGCAAATGGAGATGTGTTTGTTTTCAGGAGTTTCAGATAATATAGACACCTGTTAGTGATTGCAGGGGATTCATATAAATATAAACATTTATACTATATCAGATGCAGTCTGTCCGTGATCGCAGGGTTGATCTGGCTGTCATAATATTTCCATAACAAAAACATCAGAAAAAGTAGCCCTCTCTTGCTGTTAATTTGAGAACTTTTGAAATGATACATATATGACACAGCCAGATTGACAGACACGAGTCAGAAGTTACAGTATATATAACTGCTGCAATCACGGATAGGTGTCCGCTGCGTAAAACATGCTGGATAAGTTGGTGGTTCATTCCACTGTGTTGACCGCAGATTAATAAAGGGACTAAGCTGAAAAGAAAATTAATGAATAAAAGAAGGATTTATTTTCTTATTAATTCTTAATTAGTTTTTATTTTTCATCTTGTTTTGTGTAAACTAAACAAATACATTTGAAAAGATTAAAATATTTAAAACAAAGTTTTTCTTGTGGAAAACCTGATGCAACCCAGCCTCATCCAGACTCTGCCTTCAGCGGCCCCCAGGTAAATTGAGTTTGAGACCCATGTCCTAGATCATCAAACATTTCCCAAATATAACAGTTACTAGTTACAGTTATGTTTTTCCAATCGTTCAAGGCCCACATGGAGAAAAAGTTTCAAGTGTCTTTATCGTCACAAGCAGGTCCTGGCAGAAAAAACAAGCTTTCTCCAGCCTCCGGTGCCTAGACTGCAGCTCTGCACATGAAATTTGGCCATAGGACAAATGGTCCTGTCCAACTGAGCCTGGTTTCTCTCCAGGTTTTTCCTTCACTTTCGTCAGTTGGTGAAATTTGTTCCTCCGCTGTCGCCACTCGCTTGCTTGGTTTGGGACTTGTGTAGCTGCTCTTCAGTGTTTGGACTCTCAGTAGTGAATATTAAACCACACTGAACTGAGCTAAACTGAACTTCAACACTGAACACTGGACTGACACTGTTTCAGTCTACTAGACCTTCTATGTGAAGCTGCTTTGACACAATCTACATTGTAAAAGCGCTAGAGAAATAAAAATGAATAGAAAAAACTATGCATTATCTAATTTTACACATTTCATTTAAGAACCACCTTCAGACAGACCCTTCAGTGTGTCTTATGAGCCAAAAGTAATTGTTTGTCCTCTAAAGAAGAGTCAACATGGCTTAAATTTGATATAGACTCAAATACAAACATGATTCATTCGCTTTGTGAGTGTAACTCGTCTTAATCATTTTTTGATTCAACCGGTCAAACAACTTCAACAGTAAATCAAAGGTACATGACAACTTAAATCTGATGCATACAGCATAAAAAAATATGTTGCATCCTCATTTAATCATGTTATATCACTATATTACATTTATTTATTTATTGATTAATGTTTTGCTATTGTATGAAAAGTACATTATGAAGCACAATAAGGCTTCCTGCTTCTTCTGGGTTTGATTTCTGTACATTTGCTCCAAACCACATCCTGTCTCAATTGTTGCTTCAGTCTGCAGTGGCACCGTTGGATTTGCACCTGAATTCAAACAGTTGATTTTACGCTTTGAGTTTTTGTATTTAACTAAAATTTACTTTTTAAGAGCAATATCAGACTTCCATCTGAGTCAAACGATGGCACAGAGACTTCAAAACAGAGGTAACTCTTTCATTCTCACTTCTGATTTTCATATTTGTTTTGAATTTTGAATCTCTAATAAGTAATTAATGCATAATAATATGAAGCAACACGCATTACACATATTTTAGATTAGATTTAGTTATCATGATATACCACAAATGCATTAACTTGAACTGACTGTATTTTTCCCCCCTTGTAACAGATTGTTTATCATATGAAGCAAACCAATCCACCGACAACATCAAAGCATGTAGATTCATAGTTCTTGGAGGCAATGAGGTTCTGATGAAAGAAGTTTGTGAAACCATCGTAGGGCCAACAGTGGATACCACAAAAGATGGGTCATGTGAGTTGAGAGAGGCTCGTGTTAGTGGACGGCACATCTCTGTTGTAAAAACACCCACTAATTGGCTGGAACGGCTGAAAACGCACCCTTTCTTAAGCCATCAAGTCAAATCTTTGAAAATCGAGATAGACTGCAGTTGCTTGCTGATTTTTCCTGGGCCTCATGCATTTCTGTTAGTGCTTGGAGATGTGCATAACACCGGTAAAGAGCATTATCTGCTACGAGCTCTTAGAGATGTGTTTGGAGAGGAGGTGTTAAACTACACTATGGTGCTATTTATGCATGACTATGAGGAAGAGGATATAAAAATGAACCGTTGTGTCATCAAGTGTCACGAAAGGTACCACATTTTAAAAAACAATGAGGACAGTGTTATAAAGCTTTTCCAAGATGCTACTAAGCAGCTAGAAACAACGAGAAACCCTTTTTTACAAAAGATCGTGGCATGCTGGAAAAGGCTGAAATGTATTTTACGCAGGAATATATATCGGAATATGAGGAATTTAAAACAACAGAGGAAAGTCTGAGAATAAAAGTGACAGAAATGGAAAACCAAATTTCTGAAAACCTGAAAGAATCACAGCGACTTCGTGAAGAATTACATGCTGCAAAAAGCAGAGAGAATCAGCTAAATCAGCAGCTGGACGCTCTCAAAAAAGAGAAATCTGAGCAGGAAGAGGAGCTGTGTGCTCTCGGGTATCTTAAGAGATTGTTGGAAAATCTGACCAACGAGAGAGAGAGTAAATTGAAGTCTGACAATGAGAGGCTTAAACAGGAACTGGAACAACTCGCAGCCATTAAACAGAGTCAATCAGAGGACAATGTGGCATTTCTTCTCCCCGAAACACAGCATCACAAATCACAGGAGCAAGCGGAAGAACAGGCTCCAGTGCAGGAATGTGACAGTCTGAGAGATTTGAATATCAGAGAGATGAAACTAGACCACAGAGAGAGAGAAATGTTACCCTCCAGTGGTAAGTGCTGTCACTGTCTGTTTATTACACTGCTCAGTTTTTATTGGTCAGTCTCGACGTTCCAGTGTTATTCTTATTTATGCATAACT